>JNEM01014423.1:0-42689 GCA_000697335.1 Conidiobolus incongruus B7586 | reverse complement strand
AGTTAAATTATAAGATATTTATTTTATATTTTTATTAATTAATTTTAATTTAAAATTTAATATATATAAAATACTTATATAACTGATATTAAAATATTTTGATAATTCTTCAATTAAAACAAAAAGGTGTTTTTTAATATATTTTTTCATTTTATTAATAATTAAAAAAATAATAGTTAAAATTAATCTTTTAGATTTTAATAAGTTTTAAAATAATTTTTCTTTTAACTTTAAAGTAATTTATATAACAATAAATTATTAATTTAAATAATACTTAATTACCAAAAACTACTTATAAATTTTAAATAATTTTAAAAGGTTTATGGTTTAGTTTTACTAATATTAAAATAAAAAACTTTTGATGATCATTATTTAATTTAAATATAACTAAGTTAAATAACCAATTTTAAAACATTTTTTTAATCAAAAAAAATATTATATAAATATATATATATATATATCATTCAATATTAAATATTTTCTTATTTGAAAATAATAAGTTTAAAAAATCAGAAATTAAAAAATTTCCCATTTCTTTAATTCTATAGTAATAAAATTGATATTTTTTAAATATAGCAATGCCTAATTTATATTAAAAATATAAAGATATTTATTAATTTATATATTAATTATAAAATAAATAACAATATAACTATAAAAGAATTTCAAAATAAACAAACCAATATATATTATATTGACTAAATTATAACTTATTTAATTAAAATTGCTTTAGATATTTAAAATATATATTACATGGGAGAATTTATACAAACAAATCTAATCAGTTTATGAACATTAGATATAGTCTTTAATAAAAAGAAATATTTTTCAATTGTTAAAGGTTTGCCAAAAACATAGTAAAGAGTAATTAATATTAAAAGAGAGTTAATTTTAAACTATTTATTTATTTTGGTAAATTATATATTAAAAATTATAGTAAAACCTGATTTAAAAAATGTACCATTATTTAATAGAGTAATATCGATGTTACATATCGTCAAAAAATATATTGAGTAGTAGAAGACTAATTATCAAAATGATAAGGAGTATAAAGAGAGTCCCTACACTTCAATCAATCAAATCTCATGATCTTGTCCAAGAATAAAAAGAAGTATTTTATCTCACCACTAGGTGATTCAGAAAGTCTATACAGTTCAAACCCATTGAACTTTCTTCCTAATTGTAAGTGACACTTGGAATAATTCACAAATTGGCTCAAACTTGCTTATGGGAACAAGATTCAATTCACAGCTTTTAGAAGCATAGATAATTAGAGAATCGTTATATGATTTTTAATCTGTAAAGTTGGTAGACATAGTAAGAACAGTCTTTTTGAATTGTATATCTTTCATATTCATATCAATACTGTATGAAGTACGATCAAAAATATGAACAAAATAGTCAAAGAAGGATGGCATCAAGTTGCTAAGATTACTCTTGGTTAGACGATGAATACGAATGTGATGACAGCTCATAATTACTACAGCAGAGGAACTGATATCAAACTTTACCTTAGATTGTTTCGAGAAGATACTGATCAAAATGGTAGGTAGACTTAGATCTGAAAATTCTTCAAAACATAGATTTATCAATTCTGTAGCATTATTATCTCTGAGGAATTAGTACTAAACTTGATGGCTATCTGCGAATCTTAATGAACTATTTTAAATATAATAAATTTAGACCGGAAAAGAGTTCCTTAATCTACTGAATATCCATGCCGTTGAAAAATCAGACTTAGATCATTTTTAAGCCCATTAAGACTGCTATTTGATTTCTGTACGGGGGTTAGCATAAAAATTAAAGTTTGCTTGATGATGGTGCGGTTTTTATGGCAAAATGACCAATAGCATGCACGTGGTATGTCGGAAATTGATTGGGCAGTGTTTAAATAATATCATTTAAAGTTTTCTCACTGAATAGTATTTGTCCAGAAGTAAATATAAATGGAATATTAATTGGTCAACTCTTCCTCGAAATAGATGGGAAAACAGTTATATAGTGTAAAAAGGTGGTTTAATAAGTCAAACGGGTGCTGTGTATGTAGGCTTGGCGAGGCAGATATATAAAAAGACAGCTGTATGTTGTATGGATTGATATTTACTTTAGTCGGCATTGTTATTAGTATGGGACATGGTGGATTAATTAATATAATTGAGTGTTTAATTCTAAAACTTATGACGTTTCAAGATTGGGTTTTTTGACAAAATTTTTCGGCTTTGAGTTGTCTGATTCGGACTGGTGCAAAGGTCTTTTCAATGGATTGGGCTCAGTTTTTTGAGAGACTTTAGTATATTCTTGAAATTGATTTGTATCAAAACTCGATGAGAGCTGAGTTGGCTCAAGCTCATTAATTAATGATAATTCATAGTCAGGTGAGCTAGTTAAATCAATTTCTTTTAATCGAGACTTAGATAGAATATTTTAATTAAAGATACTAAGCTGTGTGAATTTGTTTTGTTCAACTAAAAGAATTATTCAATGAATCAAGAGAATATGTTGGTCAACCAATACCATCAGCAGAAAAGGTAATACTAACTTGAAAAGAGCATGAATTATCAGAATTTTAAGTAGTTTGTCCATCGATACTTTGTATATTGAAATTTACATGTGGATTTTCAATTTTTGGTTGTCTATATATATTAGAAACAATAAATGTAATGGTTACGAGGTTAACAAAAATTTAAATGAGATATTTTAGAATGGCAGGTAGACTATGAAAGAAAACTTCCCTGAAGATTATTTTGTATTCCTTGATCAATATTTGCATTCATGCGCGCCACTTCAAGTAGTGCGAATTGCAATTTTGACTAAACTTTTTCTGAAGATAAGTTCATATTTGGAGAAGAGATTTATATTTGAATATGAACAAAAAGGACAAAATACAATTTAATAACTTGAAATATATTTAAATATTAAATGTTATCTAATATGAAAAACAGTAATGTTTTATAATACAAATATTTTTATATACCTTTGTTCAATTTGTTAGAACATTACCATAGATCTATCCCAAATCAACTAAAAAATACATAAAATCAATTTTTGATATTTAATATAGTGAAATTAAATTCCATCGGTCCAAAGAATACTTGAATTCTGAAAAATTCTTGTTTGTTTAAAAATTAGAATTGAGAATGTGCAATCAATTATAATGCTCAATAAAATTAATGACGAATCATAGAGCACTATATGTTTTATTGATAATATTTGCTATTATATTGTATCTAATAATCTTAAGTGCTCACTATGTATTTGCTAAATAAATGGCTTTAATTCCTTCCAACAAAGTTAATGATGACCTTATTATGTATCATTCGAAATTGGTTTTCAATCACTGATTAATTTGTATTGTGTAAAATTTGATAAGATTTATTGTTAATGTTATTATATATATCAAATTTAAGAATTATTTGAAAGTAATATAAGAAAAACATCTAGTAATTTTGTATTTTTCTGTCAAATATTTTAACCTTAATTTGTGTACATATTTTATTCATTCATTTAAAAAAATATTTTTGAATTGGAAATTTAGTTAGATATTTTGGAGTTTTATATTATAATGATATTTTAATTGGAATGATTAAAACAAATAACAATTGAATAATAATAATATTATTATTCAATTGATCGAGTTTATTTGTAAATTTAATTAATTTGTAGTGGATTACAACATTACTTAAATTGAAACTAGAAAAATCACTAAGATTTAAATTAATGTGATCAAAAATAATTTGAGCTCAAGTAAAAAGATAATTGATTCACATTATACCATAAATAGTTAAGTTTATCTATTTTTAAATTTTATAATACTATTAATCTTTAAATAATTAAAGAGTTCAGAAAAGTACAGCCAAATATCACATTATTTTATGTTACAAATATCACAGTATTTATAATACAATATGTGATATTTATTTGATTCTATTACATAATTATATTTTAATCAAGAGTTGGTTTAGCACATTTTCTAAATTCAATAACGTGAGTTTTAGGACATTGCATTTCAATCCAAGATATAGGAATCATCGTTTCACCTATTAAATCTAATTAATATGATAAAATATTTAAAAAAATATTGTGAAGTTTACCGGCTATACTCTGAGCCATAATGACACCAAGTTCATTTTTAGCAGTCGATAAATAATAAGATTTAGAATCACCCAAAGATATCTAAATATAATAATTGATATAATCGAAGATGTATGATTCGAATAAAATAATTTACCACTTGAGCTTTTACAATATCACCAGGTCTGAAATTTTTATTAATTTGAACCTTATCAATTTCGGTAGCTCTAACATCTTGTACTCTATAAAATCACATAAATAATTCTGAAATTATTAATAGTTGTTATTCGAACATTACCTGATAACACCTACAAAATTATCTTTACAGGGTTGATTATTGACTACCATAATATTTACGGTAGCTTGTTTGGAATTGATTCTGGATACTTGTCCAATGACCTAACCATAAATGATGAATATATATTTTTTATGATATAAAAAATTATATAATTTACAATTGAACCAACGTCAGGAATTACAGGGGGTAATTGAGTACCAACGACAGAGATAGTAGGTAACTAATAAAAATATATAAATTAATTTAAAAATTTAATAACTGAATTAATAATTACTTGGTCTCCTTCATTTTGAACAATTTTCTTTTCACCAATTAAACTGGCATAAATAAATTCATCTTTAATATAAGTCCCAATTCCTATTTGATATTCTGATTTATAACCTAATGGCGTTCCTGGAGTTACAATTTCTGAAGATTCTTTCATTTTTTAATTTAATTGTGTATTTGATAATTTAGAAGTGATAGTAGTATTAACAATTTGGAATCAATTATATTTAAATTTGTTTTATTAAAATAGTTTGTTTATGGGATTAGTTTAAATTAATTTATGAGTAAAGGAAATCAAACTAAATAATCGTATAAAAAGGGAAATATTAGATGCTATAAAACAATATTAAAATAAATATGAAAACATTAGAATCATTTCTCAATGATCAAAAACACATATTTCAAATGAAAACTATTTGAAAGAGATAATTAAATTTTTGTCTAATGAGGGTGGAAGCTTGATATGATATAAAAAGATAAAAATCATGGTAAACCGATACTATGAAATGGTGTAAGTTGAAATAAAATATCTTAAATGATTTTTATGGTATCTAAATAAACGACATTATTTGTGTGAAGAACATGCTTAAAATAAATTTGATCTTATAGGAGGTATTGAGAAAATTAATTCAACAATATTAAAAAATTAAATATTTAAGTATGAAAACAAGATTAAATTCGATAATTTATTTATTTTATATTAAGCCAAATATATAATACAGTTTGAATTACCTAAAATATAAAAATTATTAATAAATATTCCTGTAAAACTAATATTAAAATAAAAAAAGAAAACATCAGTTGTGGGTAATTAAAACCATGGGTGCATGTCTTAAAGACTAATCGATTTTTTTGGTATCATCATATCAAAATTTTATAAAGAGATAAAAATTACCTTATATTAATAAAATCTTCAAAATAATGTTATTCACAAACTCCATAATTGAAATAATAATTAGAACTGACAAGTATTGAAAAATCAATGTATAAGTTAAATTGAATTTCCTAAACAATTCTCAAGGTCCTACAAGAGAAGCACATAGTTATCAATTGTTAATTAAATCTGAGGGTTGTGATTTCAGAGTTTACAAATTTATATTTTCAATTAACATTAGATGAATATGGGATATAAATAAAAAATTAATTGAATTATCCTTATATTGGTAATATGTTTCACCAGTAACTTATGAATTTTTTATGTTTAAGATGGATAACTAATCACTAACCAATAGATCAAAATTTAATCATCAATAAAAGGCAATTAATCAAATCTCAACCAGTTTGAATTTTTCGTGGCTGGAAATTACCAAATTTTATTAAATGCAGATATATTTCTTTCTGTTTGAAAATCAAATTTAATATACTTATTATCCCATTATCAAGACATTTCACAATTTTATAATATAATATATTAAAAATGCATATCTATCAAAAATAATTGAAAATTCATACAAAATTAAATTATATAATTATTTATGTAATTAGTACAAATTTATTAAAAATATTGCCAGTGTAGTAATTTTTTAATTTTATTCAATAATCTATTATAATCAACTAAAATGTAAGTTTTTAAAATATTTATAAATTAAAAATATTAATATTTCATTAATTATTTATAATATATCAATAGTACAAATAAAAATTGTAAAATTATTAATTTTTAAATAAAGTAAATGAATTCAGACATAGTATTTGGATATAAATTAAGGTCAAATTAAACATATTCTTGGTCACTAAATCAATATAAATTAATTAAATATATTATATCCAATAAAAGTTAATTAGAGTGCAATAAAATTGAAATGGGGGCGAGAATTGGGACTTTCTTCCAAAACACATCCAATTTAGATTATTTCATATGCATTCTCGTTAGAAATTTTAATCAATTTCTGCACGAGTCAGCAATGAGAGATGTAGAATTTAATAATAATTGAATATATTTAATTCATTTTGATTTCGTGAATATTGTAGAAGATGGGCTATTTACAATGATCTTATATTCAATAAACTGATTGATGATATCTTTTCTGTGAAGAATTGATTGAAATTGGATAATTGCTCAATAAATTATTAATTTTAATTGAGATTGAATTGTTGGAAATACATATCACAAAAAATATGACAAATGTGTTAATAATAAACCTCATTTTTATTAAATTTGATTCTATTAACGATTTAGTTTACCTATAATTGAAAAAATTATTTAGTAAATATTCATAAAATTTTAATGAATAAATAATAAAAATAAATATCAGAATTGCACATATTATAACCATTGGTGTGTCTTAGAGAGAAACCGTAATAAATGTGTTTTTTTCATCAAATAATTTATTCCAATAAAAAAAAGATTACCTTTTCAGATTGATTAATAATATATAATTTTGTGTTGATAAATATGTATGGATTAAGCGAAACTTTTCAATCCAAAGAGAAATGAAAATTGACAAGTATTATTAAATCCAAATTTGATATAGATTTAGCCATTTATGTAATTCCCCACGCTTGCAAAGAGGATCACAAGGTAATCAAATCATATTGTAAGTTAAGGTTTGAATTTTGGAAAGTTTTGTTATTTTATATAGAGATTGTTCTTTTATAAATTATGGGATTATTCTTTTTTTTTATATTCCAAATAATAAATTATTGACAGAATATATTCAGATATCAATATGAAATTTTTAATAAAATGTCTCTTATATTTAAGATAAATTTGGATTGGTTCCAATATATTGAGTAAAATTTACAATATATATGCTACAAAAATGCATATGAGTGAATTATTAGATAAAAAAATATTCAAATTTGGTTAATCGTTAAATTATTATTAATAAAGTTAGAATTATGAAAACTAATAAAAACTGGTTGAATAGTTTTATTCCAATTTGAGATTGATTTAATTAGATAGATTATTATATTAAGTAAA
This sequence comes from Conidiobolus incongruus B7586, assembly GCA_000697335.1. NCBI lineage: Eukaryota > Fungi > Entomophthoromycota > Entomophthoromycetes > Entomophthorales > Conidiobolaceae > Conidiobolus > Conidiobolus incongruus. Next base: position 35,130 of record JNEM01014423.1, on the reverse strand, counting down.
ATAGTTTAAAAATTACGTATACTCGAAGTAGTACTAACTGACATATGTCTAACGTATAAGAAAGTTTCGGCACCAGCAACTACCAAAGCAGCTAAAAATCCAATTAATATTCTAAGACCGGTATCATCAGTAATTTGATAGGAGATCCAATATCCAGCTGTAAACACTGCAATAGCTGAGAAGATAATATTGAAAATGGCGGTGAGTGGCCCTTTCACCTCATTCCATTCGGATTGTACAGATTGATTTCCTTGTAAATTCGGCGTCGCTCCAACTGCGAAGTTGGGATCAACATTGGCGACCATTTGATAATATTCTCTATTCTGTTGATCGATTGAGATTTGATTGAGACGATTGTCTAATTCTTGGTTCTAGCGTGCGTTAATAATAAGAGGGGATGTAAGATGGGATGAGGATGAAGGGAGGGTTGCGAGGTTACCTTACTCCTCTTGACTTGAGGCTCTATATAAATGGTGCTTCCTTTAACTAGTTCGTGAAACCAGTATTTTGATTTTTCTAAATATATTGAGCGAGTTTAATATCAATGAAAAAATTTGGCATTTATGTTAACAGAATTTGATATAATATGATTGATACAAATAAATATTACTTACCTATTCCAGATTCATTATTATTTTCCACTTTTAATAAATATTGAGAAATAGCTTTTAATAATTCTACAGGATATGGATGTGACTTTGGTTTTTCTTTAACCATTTCATCTTCTTCTTGTAACAAAGGTATTTCAGCACTGTCATTCGAATGTGAAGGAGAAGGTGGTTCATACTGAGGTAAGGGTTCATTTAAATAATTTCCCAAACTACTCCTAATTCGATTTCTTAATTGAATATCGGCATTTGGAGAGTGGAACACGAGTAAACTAGCCTCTCTCATACGCTCTGTTAAAATCAAATTCATCTTGGATACTTTTCTTTATTTAAAATTCATGCAAAAATTCAAAGATAGCAAAAATAATTTAAAAATCTAAAATCTAAATATTAAATAAAATTTCCAATTGATTTTAACTATAATATTATTACAATTATAATAATCTAATAAATATATAATTTTTAAATTAATTTAACTTAATAATATACGACTTTTTATCAATATTTTATATTGGTAAATTTCATTCAACATCAATTTGAATGAATTAAATATTATTTATATTGATTTTAAATTCGCGGATTTATGGGTGTAAAATAACAGTCAAATCGAATGATTTTGGCCTATTTTAATTCTGATATCCATAAATAAATTCTAAATGGGGGAATAATTGTTAATGTAAATATTTTTACTCAATCAAAGCCAACCACGTTCTTTTATCAGTTGATGTTTTAAATTTCAATAAAAAAAGTAAAAAATTTAAAAAACTTCATAGTTTATTTCAATATTATTGGCAGTAATTGGTTGAATATTAGTGAGAATATTTTAAAGCATTGAATTCAAAACCTGGAGAAAACCGAGTTATATTATGAGTAAAAATTAAAATATTTACTTTATTTTAATACTCTGAAATTAGTATGCAAGAGATATAAACAATAAATCGATGGGCTTTTTCAGTAATTTATTTATCAATCAAATCATTAATGATACTATTCTCTAAAAGAATTAACATTATTACTAATCAACTCGTCAAACCAATACGCGCTTAAATATCTAATTTTGAAAAGTTCAAATTTTATATATTATTTGAGATACCTTGTAAAATTTTTTTTTGCTTGAGATAAAATTACTCAACTCTATCAAACTCAGCCACACACTTATATGAAGTAGTAAATTCATCAACTTTGTAAAGTATAGATGTAATATTTTTTTTCAAGTTTCTAATGGAACTATTGGAATACATTTGATATAATTGATTAAATTGCTAACAGAAATATCTCATAATTATTGCTTTATCCTTTGTTGCCTTACATTTTATCATACAATCAACTCAAACCTTACACTTGCTAATATCAAGCAAAATGCCCAGTAATTTTTTTATTTTTTTCTTTTAATTCTTGATTTAATTGAATTTTAAATTGTATTGATTTTAAGTATATTTCTACTTTCTAGTTCCTCAACTTTTGTCTCAACTAAATCATTATTTTTTATAAATTTTTAATTAATTTCAATCTTCCTTTGTTTAAAATATCACAATCATGATGATCTGAACTAGATGTGATAATAGTATTCTTATTTCTAAGAAATTCCAATGACTTCTCCCATTTCTGATTGGTATGAAGTTAAGGTTTTTGGAGAATATTGTTTAGTCAAGCTGAATTCAAAAGCCTACTTAGTCTGGATAGAATAAATTAAATTTTATTTAAAAGATTTTTCCCTTTATTTTTTATTACTTTATAATCTCACCTTGATATGATAACAAACAACCAGAATAATTAATATCAATAACCTTAATTTAAATATAAATAAAATTTGCATTTAGTATATGCAAATAATTGATATTATTTTCAGAAATGTGTGATGAATTACATTGTTAACAAAACACAACCTAAGTAAAATCAAATATAATGAGTTTTAGATAATAAGTAATTATTTTAGCAAATGATATATTGTAATGTATTCAAAATAAATACTAATACAATTTGTTGATTTTCCCCCATCCATTCTTAATATATCTTGATAAAAGATTAGTTTACTATTTTGTTATATCAATACAGGCTCAGTTAAATTTCATAAGTTATAAAATCAATAACTTCATATTATAATTATTTGTTCATTTGTAATAGTTCCAAATATATAAAATATCTCAAGTTTGATTATATTAATATAGTTTAGCTATTATAATATTGTATTTTTTTCATTGATATAGATACTTCAGATAGAATATTTTCTGTAATTTAAAAATTTAACAATATTAGTATTAATTCTACCTTTAGTTGTAATAATTAGATAAAATTATAATTTTGATAATTGAAATAGATGTAACATATAAAATAAGCTCAAGCTATTCTAATTAACTTTTAATTGCCTTATTTAATCAATATCTCTTAACAGTAAATTAAATAATATATTAAAAGGAGTTGCATGCTTTAATTCGACTATATAATTTTACAAAAAATGTTTTCTTTTTTATATAACCCATAATTTTAGTTTGAAATATTAAAAATTGAAGGTATTTTTGCTATTGTGACAACATATAGTTTGTTTTTGATACATAAATATAAATAATTCACTAGCTATATGTCTTGAGTTAAAGTGTGATAATCTAAATATTAAAAGTGAAATATCAAAACTATTATAAAAGTACGAATATTAATAATTCCAATTGTATTCGCGTTATTTCAATATTTATGAAGATACTCTCTAAAAAATGCAATATCATAGCTGGTTAGCTCATCAAACCTGTGCAGACTAAAATCTTTATCTTTCAACAGTTTTCGAGCTTGTAGAGGGTTCCACGTTTCATAATTATTCTTCGATATTGTATAATTTTTTTAATAGTTGATGGAAATTCAGCATTATATAACTCATTATAGAATTCAATTCAACAATTAAAAACTGTCGTGTATTCGTCTGTTTTATATAATAATAGTCAATAATTGTTGTTGATTTCTCTATCAAATCTATTTAATTCGTTTGGAAACCATTTATTCAATTTTTCTGAAATAAACCTAATACCAATATCATTATCATGAATTGGCGGACATTTATGAAGGTAAATGACGGGTAGTGAGTCGTTTCTAAAAACATCAGCTAATTAGCCAAGTAATTTTAATCGTTTTCGAACTATTTTTTCTTTTCTCGCATTATATGTTAAATATATTGGTTTTTTGATTGTAAAATCTTTATGAAAGAATTTCTTGAGAGTACTTGGTGCATATTTAATAATACTGCGACTACTTTCAGCTATAAATCTGCTTATTTTAGTTCTATCGGTGATACTACATTGATTATTCAATCTATTGGATATATTCAACTCTTCAACATTAATTTCCAATATTTCGTTTATATCTTATTATTCAGAATCTGTAAAAGCATATGCATATTGAAGATTGTCATTAACAATTGGGGAATTAGGAAAATTAGCTTGATTTATTTGCTAAAATTTAATCAGATTTAGTGATTCATTCATTCTTTGTCTTGATTATTTGAAGTTGGATACCTAATAGTGATAAAAAGATTTTAATCATCAAAACTAAAAATAACACTCTACTCGGTATTGATAATGATGATATATTTAGTAAATATATAATTGCCAATTTTTCCTAAATTATTCCAATTTTGTTCAAATTAAAGTAAGATTTATTTTCACAATCATATCAATATACTATAATCACATTATATAGTAATAAAATCAAAATTCCCATGTCTTTAAACTGATAATAATTACTATATACATTGCTGATTTAATTCATAATATCAAATGATTATGAACCAAATGAACGTTGAATAATTAATACTTATTTTCTTGAAATAAAATGCCTCTATACTATCTTAAAATAATATTAAACAAAAAGGTTTTATCATACAGTAATTTTTAAGCGCAATATCTTAATGAGTTAAAATATTATTTTTAAATTTATATGTCATATCATTGATTAGTGAAATATAATAAAAAAATACTGTTGCTAATTGAGACATTAAAATATAATATAGTTTAAAACATAAAATCCAATAATATCAACAGCAATATGATATAAAAACTATAAATTAATATTAAATTAAATTTTTTTCAAAAACTCGTGATATAACAAGTAATAGCTCTTTATAAGATCAATATACTATCGAACTGTTTAATAAACTTCTTTACAAAAATTCAAATTAATATTTTAAAATTCAAAGTAATGTTAATAAATTACTATATTAATAGTCAAGCATGCTTTATATATTAGTTTATTATTTCCTTTAGATGATTTAAGGTAAATAAAAAAATCCCTAGCTTAATTATGACCAAAATTTCAATTGTATATAATGATTAAAGTCATTTAAAAAAATAATGATATAATACTAAAGAGCTTAAATGTAATTGAAAATACTCCTTAATAACTTGATTCATACCAAAAAATTCTGAATAAATTACTTAGATTAAATAGGTTTAATTTTTTCATATGTTGATTTTAAACTTGAATTTTATGCTATATTAATTGGTATAATATAATTGAATATATATTATTTATTTCCATATATTTTTGATATTAAAATTTACTATCCCTAAATTAAAAAATTAAATTTGCTATATATTTAATAATTATTATGCTAAATTTTATTTATACAAACTATATTAAGAAAGAAAATTTTATATTTAATTAATCATAGTATTTTTGTAATACTATTCTTAAGTAAAATAAAAATATCTTTTATTATGATATAACATTTAAAAATATTTCTATCTTAATTATTTTAAAATTTATAATTTTAATATATTGAAATATATTTTATTATAATACATTTTACAAAATATTAATATATTATTAATATTCATTTTTCAATACTATATCTATAAACCAAATACTATTGATCAATATATTAAAAACTATAAATTAATTCCAATTTAAATATATTTAGAGATATATTATTTGATATATAATATTAATATTGATATAAATATATATAAAAACTTATATTCCAATTAAATTCTATAATATTATACTATATATATATAAGTGGAATTTTTTTAGCTAATATAAAAAATATTATCTATCAACCTAACAATGTTTATAGCTAGATATTATGGATTATATATATTTTCATTCATTATATTCTAAATTTATTACTCATTAAGTATAGATTAAGCTGAAAATTTGAAAAAAACGTTATTATTATTATAAAAATTAAAAATATCATACAAAAATAGTTTCTGTATATATTAATATTAATATAATATATAATATTTTCTATAAAATTCAAATTATATATATATATATATATATATATATTAATTTGACGAATTGTGAATAATTATTCAAATTGTTATTGACCCAATATATAATACTGTTATAATTTTAATATCAGGCAATATAATATATTTTAGCAAAATTGATAACTATATTAAGAGATAATTTATAAACCAAATATTTCCTATAATCTATTATTTATACTCTGGCTATAATTATTAAACAAACTAACAAAATATATAATTCCTGTGCAAACTTGTTAAGAGACTAATTTTTAAATTATAAATATAAATTCCATATTTAATATCAACTTTTAATGAATCAAGTAATTTATACTTTTGAGATTAATTTGATTATACCAATATAATTAATTTAAATAATAAACATGGTTATTTCTTTATCTTAATCCTTATTCTTATTTTGACTTCGTTAATCAATATTATTCTTAAAATCAAAACTATCCTTACAATTATAATATTATATATTGATATTATCTACTTTTAATATGAATAATTAACAATATATTCAAACTTAAACCAATTCATTGTCATATTAAATGGTGCATATTATTAGTATGGAAATTAAGAAATGGCAAATTTTTTAATTTCTGATCTTTCAAACATATTATATGTTTTGAAAGATTATATATATATAAAATATATAGGAAAATAAATATTTTCAAACTATATATATATATTCAATTTTAATTATTTTTTTTATTAAAATATTTTGATTTTAAAATTTACACTTAAATTTAATCATGCTTAAACTAGATTGTGATTATCAAAAGGCTTTTATTTTTGTATCTTTAAAACTTAACCATAAACCCTCTAAAATCATCCAATTCTTAAAACAGCTTACAGGAAAAAAAATTCCTGCAAACAAATTAAATTGGTTTGTGAAACATCAAATTTTAGTCCTTAATAAAAAGAACTGTTTTTTAAGTATTAGAAGCTTACCAAAGGTATAGAAAAGAGTTATTAATAATAAAGGAGGCTATTAATTTTATATTATTCATTAAATTTTATATATTATTTATTAATTTATTTATTTAATTTTAATTTTAAAATTGTGCCATTACTTAATTTCTGCACTAATATTATTAATTCAAATATTCTTCTCCATTATATTGACATTAATATCTATTATTATTTAAAATTTAATTAATTCAAAAAAATATTATTTGTCACCATTATATTGAGAGTTCTATTAATCTTAACTAATTTCTTAAATATTGATATTTCATTATTAAAGCAATTTTATAATAAATTTAATATATCTATTTATATATTTTAATATATTTATAATATAAGACTTTAATTATAAAGAAAAATTTTCAAATATTAATATTTCTTTGGAAAATTGGTGAGAAAATAGTTATAATTTTGATGCCAATATTCAAATCATATTTTGCAATAGAAATAAATATATTTTAATTATTATATTAATTATCTTGTATATTTGTTGATATTATATATTTAAAACAATCAATTTCAAATATAATTTTATCACTATTTTAAATCGCATTATTTTCCATTAATTAATTGGTGACTATTAATTTCCTATCTATTTATATAAATATTAAATGCTATTTGATGGATATGGCAAGTTTAATTATATAATTAAATAAAATTATTCCTATATTAGTATTGATCAAATTATAATTTATAATAATAAATATTATTTCATAAAATATTCACATTAATACTCTCTTGAAAAAGTTAATTATTTTAAAAAAAATCTAGTTTTGATATTTCCAAAAACATAAAAATTCAATAGATATTACCATGAAATAATTAAATATAGTAATTTCAACCAAAATTTTAAATAATATAATTAGAAAAGTCGAATTACAGAATAATGTTGTTAATTGCTTTATTAACCATATGTATCATTAAATGCTAATACATAAGAGTCATAGATAAGCATATCAAAAAAGTATTCAGCTTTAATGTTATTTAATTAATTTATAGTGTTTGAATTTGTTTGACTTTTGAGTATTGGGAGTTTTTTTAAAAATTTATACTTTATTAATAGTTTGTTGGAAAACATCAAGGTAAAATTGAATAATCAAATTTCATTTGGAAAAAAAATTAAAAAAATGATTTATCAGGATCTGAAAATAAGAATATGTTGTCATGCATTCATTAATATAATATTTGTTTCAATATAATATTAATTATTGTGTTGAAATTCTTATTTTCAAAAATGCTTTGTAAAAATATATTACACAAGATATTAATTTATGATATTTTGGCATTATAGCAAAGTACTGATAGATATAAAACATTATTTTTATGAACATTCTTGAACTTGACCAATAATATAAGAATTAATATTATAACTCAATGTTGGTATAAGTTATACAAATACCTACGAACACTAAAGTTTATTATAGCAAAATACTAGAACTTTTATGGAATATTTAATGGATTTGTGCACGTAGCTGTTGTATATCATCATTATTTAATTTATCAATCCAAGCTAAACTATAGTCATCGATTTTCAACAAGTCCAAATGTGGTAAAGGATGCCACAGCTTATAGATTTTCCTTGATATTTCGAGCAATCTTTTATATCTTCGTATATATCCAAATCTTATTAATGCTTGATAGAATTCAGCTTGACAATTAAAATTAAATATAAATTCACCTATTTTGATCAATAGTAATAAAAAATTATTCCGGGTATCTTTTCCATTGGCTTTGAAATATAATTGTTGCCATCGTTTCAATTGTTCAGAGTAATAGCAAATCCCAGAGTCTTTATCTTGAATTGTTTCTAGTTTGAGAAGGTCATCCACTGGTTGTTGATTATCCTTGGATATTTTTAATAATTCGTTAAGTAACTTTGATTTATCAGCAGATTTTCTTTCACGACTTTTGTTAAGCAAAATATTTTCAGTTCTTTCTTTATTAATATCAGTACTGAAAAGTTTTTTTCTCCTTTTTGAGTTTCCTTCAACCGAGATGTCTTTATGTGGTGAATTACCCTTCTTTATAACTGTTGAACCTTGCTTTCCAGTACCTTGTTGAGAGTTTGATGGAAGACTTGATTCTTTCGCTAAGTTATTTGGCATTACATCAAGTAACTTTGGGTGTTTTAATTGAATTGTCTTAATCTCACCCAAAGATTCTGCAATCAATCCTCTCAATTTTTTGGCTCTTGTTTTTGTTAACATAAAATAAAATTAGTTTAAATGAAATTTACCATACATTTAGCTAAAATATATACTAATTTTACATTTAATAAATGTAAATTACATTTTTTTTATTTTAATCTTAACTAAAATTATCCAGAGGTTTCTATATTTCCTGATCCCAAAATGATTTGGTTATTACAATAAAATATAATTATAGAATTTTATAATTTGTTTAAAATATATTTAATATATTACTTGTAACATAATTGTTTAAATTTTGTGATTTGATAAACTTCACAATACTTGATTGTTATTAAAATGACATGAATTGAAATGTAGGAAATCTTATCATGAGTAATTATAATAAAAATGTTATATGTATAATTAAAGAAAAGAATTTTATATTATTTGGTTATAGTCTTTATCATATTTTTTAATAATTATTATAAAACATTTATTTCTTTGAGGTATGAATAAAGAAAATTTCACAAATTATGCGGTTATTTTTTCATATTAACAATTTTCATAATCTAGCTTATAAAAATATACTTAAATAATTATGAAGCTAACTACAATATCAAAATATTAGAAAATTTTACAACTTTAATCATAAATTCTTATATTTCATCTCGTCTAAAATATTTACAAAATTTCAAATAATATGATAAATTTTATCTATTTAATGACTAAAAAACCATTAGTACAATTCTCAATGCCATATAATATAAGATAGTTAAGTAAAATAATAAAATCACTATAGATATTTATTTATAAGCTAGATCATCATTGTTTTCTTACAGTTAATGAAGGTGATCTCTAAAATTTTTGATATCTTTGTTGTTTAATTCATCAAACCAGCATAAGGTGAAATCACCAATTTTTAATAAATCCATGTCTGGCAAAGGATGCCAAACATTATAAATAATTCTTGAGATTTTGTGGTATCGTTTATATTTGTTTTTAGATTCAAATTTGCTCAACTCATTATTGAATTGAGAGATACAATTTTTCTTCGAAGTGAATTCACCTATTTTATACAGCAATAACAGAAAGTTATTTTTGTTGTTTCTGTTAGTTTCATTAGAATAGATTTGATACCATTGATGCAGCTTTTCTGAATAATATTGAACACTTGAACCCTTATCTTGAATTAGTCTAAGTTCGAGGAATTTGTTGACTGGTTGATTATTATCCTTGGAGATATCTAACAGAGCCTTAAGTAATCTATTCTTTTTCTAGGACTTAGATCGGTACCTTTTAAGTAATATGCTACCCTCAGCATTTTCATTCTTGAAATTATTACTTTCTGTTGGGTAAATATTGGTTGATTTAGTTTTACTTGAATTGATGTGATTGGAAATCTGGTTATCAATAATTTCATAGTTAGATTTTGAAAATGAGTCATTCGAAGGATTCACAGGTGATGATATATTATTCTTGATAGATTTTAGATCATTGTTAATCTTGTCAGGCTGAGAACTTGATAGTATATTTGATTCTTGAATTAGATCATTTGACTTGAAATCGAAAAACTCAGGATATTTGGATTGAATGGATTTAAGATCAGCCAAAAAATCTGCAATTAATTCTCTTGATCTATTGAAATTTGATTTGGACATCATCATTAATAAATGGTTTATATAATTAACAAGTATATAAAACTCTATTGAAGAAGCACCAACATTCAATTACTTAATGAAAGTTTAATATTTATACAAAATTTGTATTTATTAAATGCAAACCAATATGTATTTTGAGTATATTTTTTTAATTTGATCAATTCAAAAAGTGAGAAATTGAGTAAATAAATTGATCCGAATTTCTCAAACACTATATCTGAAATAAACCTTTATAATGATAAACAATCACAAAATATAATATTTTTAGTGAAAAACTCTATATTTGAATAATATTATATATCAAATTTGATTGATGAATCTGTCATATAAATACAGTATAGTTGTTCAATTGACAAATTTAATAATATTATCCAATTTATCCAAAATATTCTCAGAATCCACAGTCCAAATTACATTTATTTAACCCAAATTCCAATAATTCTTGAAAATGATCAGGAAAAGGCTAAACAACTCATATGATTTTCAGGTTCAATTTAAATTTTGTTATTTTTAGGTACTATGATTTTTCCTTCAAATAAATATTCTAAATAACGTGGTATTAATGGATAAAAATGGATAATTATCAACAAATTGGATGAATTGATGACATCGACCCAAATTTTTTATTTGATAAAAATTATATATAAATACTTAGTTCATTCACAAATTAATTAACTAATCTCTTTTCCTAATACTTTCCAATAGATTCAAAAAAAATATTAAATAACATAAAATCATAATAATAATAATAATGATTCAACAATTTCTTAAATCTAAAAACCTAAAAACATTCACTAAGGTTAATTCACAATGGAATAGAAAGTATTCCAACTTAGTACGTCTGGGTAAAGATGTCCAACAAGCTTTAAAAAATAATGTACCTGTTGTCAGTTTGGAGAGTACTATTATTTCTCATGGTAAATATTATCATTTTATAGAGTTTGTCGAATTGTTGATTTGAGATTGATTAGGTATGCCATACCCTCAAAATGTCGAAACTGCTTTACAAGTTGAAGATATTATCAAGACTGGAGGTGCTATACCTGCTACTGTTGGATTAATTAATGGTGAAATTGTAGTCGGTAATCAAGATTTTTGAATTTTAAAAGTGATATAAGACATGATCTAATTCGAAATTAGGTTTATCAAGAGAAGAAATTGAATTAATGGGTAAAGAGGGTCCCAAAGTGAAAAAAGCTTCTAGAAGAGATTTGAGCAACATTTTGTCACAAGTAATAATTCTATATTCCGTGTTATCAGATTGTGTATTAATATTATATTAGAAAATTTTGGGAGCTACTACTGTATCCACTACCATGATAGCCTCCCATTTGTCTAACATCCCTATTTTTGTTACTGGTGGTATTGGTGGTGTTCATCGTGGCGCTGAAACAAGTAATTTTATTGTCAAAACGATATTAATTTATATATTAACTCTAAATTAGCCTTCGATATTAGCGCCGATTTAACGGAATTGGGACGTACTCCAGTTGGTGTCGTATGTTCAGGTGTTAAATCCATTTTAGATATTCCTAAAACTTTAGAATATTTGGTAATTTTGTTATTGTTCTATATTAATATTTCATTGGATATTAATTTAGATATCTAGGAAACGCAAGGTGTTCCAGTTGTTACCGTTAGCAATAATGATAACTTCCCTGGATTTTTTGTTAGTGATAGTGGATTTAAGGTAAATTCACCTTTGAGCTTCTGTGTTCCTAAATTTATTGATGTATTATATTTAGAGTCCTATGAATTTAGAGAAGCCCTTAGATTGTGCTAAATTATTGGGTAATTATATTATAGTATGAATCATTTTTAATCAACTATATATTAATTCATAACTTAATTAGATACTCAATTTAAATACCAATTAAACAACGGTGTTGTATTCGCTGTTCCCATCCCTGAAGCTCACGCCGCCAACGGTCACTTAATTCAAAGTGCTATTCAACAAGCTCTCGAAGAATGTGAGCGTAATGGCATCAAGGGTAAACTCGTTACTCCTTATCTTCTCGAAAAGATCAATGCCATCACCCAAGGAAAGTCTCTCGAATCTAGTAAGTCTAATTCACAATTCAAATTTAATACAAATATATTTATTATTATTTTAGACATTAGCTTAGTTAAAAACAATGCTAGAGTTGGAACTGAAATTGCCGTAGAATTGAGTCAATTAAGAAATAGTGGTTTCCATCCTCAATCAAGTAATTAAATAGAATCAATATTATATTAGAATAATAAATAAAATGATTTAATTTATTTACCCTATATTGTGACTTTTAATTGACAATTTCGCTTTGAATGATTATTAACATTGGATTGTTGTGATTAGATTTGGAATTGAAAGGTTCTCTTAATAAGGATAGACCTGTAAGTAATTTAATTAAAATTGATAGCATTTTTAAAATTAATAGCATTAATTAGATGGTCATTGGAGGTATTTGTCTCGATCTCATTTCCAAAAGCCACACTGAAGATAAACAAAAATTATTGGAAACTTCGACACCTGGTAAAATTGATTTGACACCTGGTGGTGTTGGCTTCAACATTACTCAGGTTCTTCACCAACTTAAAACTAATCCCTCATTCCATTCAATCGTTGGTAATGACTTATTCGGCAATTACTTATTAAGTCAATTGAAGAGTAAAAATATCGATTTGAAGAACATTCATAAATTAAACCCCGATAATTCGGAAGGATCTACAGTCACTGCAGTTTACAGTGGTTTATACTCCAACAGTGGTAATATGGTTGGAGCAGTAGCCGATATGGATGTATTTAATAAGATTAACACTGACTCCATCCTCAACTACATCCAAACCAACAAACCCAAAATCATTTGTTTAGATGGCAATTTGTCTCAATCTACGCTCTCAGAAATCATTGCTAAGGGAAGAGAAGTAAACAGCTTCATTGTTTTTGAACCTACATCTGTTCCCAAGTGTATTAAAATCCCATCATATCCATCTGTACATTTAATCACTCCCAACAATTTGGAATTAGTCGAAATGTACCGTCATTACATTGCCAAAGACGATAACTTCAATATTAACGCATCCCAACTCAAAGATATTGGCGTGATGGAAGAGTTAGCCATGCACCTGTTGGATCACTTCCCCAACATCCTCATCAAGATGGGATCCCAAGGAGTCATGCTCGTGACTCACAACTTCAACATCTATCTCAAGCCCGATAAAGAGGTGACCAACCCCGTGAATGTCTCCGGCGCTGGTGATACTTTAGTCGGCACAATTGTTGCCGAACTCTCCAAATTACCCAACCCCTTCGATGCTGACGAGCATTGGTGGCGCTCCAGCCTCAACAAGGGTCAATTTAATGCGAGATTAACTTTGAATTCGAAATTGACAGTTTCTGAACTTATTCAATAGAACACTAAAAATGTTTGAACCATTTTCGAATCAATAAACGGAATTAAAAATTATACTAATTTCCAAATAATTGAAATTATTAAAAATATCCACATTAGCAACAAAATAATTGTAACAGTATAGAGTAGGGCTTTTATAAAAATAATTCAAAACGACATTTAAGAAAATTTTTTCAATTTAAAAAAATACAAATATACAAGAACTTTAAACTAATATAGATATGATTATTTTTAATTGTATTTAATTTGAATTATATTAAATGAAAAATATAATTAAATTGATAATATTTGAACAATATATTCAAATTCAAAAAATATAATCTATTAATGAGTTTAAATTCAAAATTTTTAAATACATTTTCAATATTTTGTTATTTATTAGTAAATCTAAATATGGTAAAATGATTAAGTTAATTTCCTTTATCAAATTGAAAAGAATTAATATAATTAAAATTGAATTCCCATAAAATGATTTCATTATCTAATTGAATTTTATTGGAATGACCCTGGATTCATATTAACAGGTGTTTTAATATTATATCAACTTTTTATCAATATTATTAACAATAATGTCAAATTTTAATACCATTGATATAACACTGGAATCAACTAATAATAATTCTAACTCAGCCAATTTAACACTAGACACCTCCAGCAATAACCCATCAATAATTATCCAAGATAGTGATTCGGATTCCGATTTCTATATGGATGACGAAGGGAATAGCGAAGCAGACACTTCCAAACTGTCCAAATTGAAAATAAATCAGGTGAATGATTTGGACTTGGAGGGGGAACAGGATACTGATGATAGTATTGAAGAAATTTTTATACCTCAAATAGTTCACTCTAAACCTGTTGTAACCCGAGTGTCTCGGAATAGTGTAGTTAATGAAGAATTGATAATGAAAAATGAATTATCATCGAATGGTAGAACCAAAGGTCAATTTAAAGAATTTAAAACCCGAGACAAAATCCAAGAAGAAGAAGATATAATGCAAGACTATTTGGATAATATATCTGATCCTGAAACTTTATTCAATATGACTAAATTGAAAGCCTGTCTAAATATTGATTTAAGTGATACTGATTCTGAATCTGATTCCGATGAGATAGAAGAGGAAAATGACGATTGGATGGAATTGTCAATCAAAAGTAATTTTCATAATACTAATATCCTTTTATCAGTGTATTAATTGAAGTTAGATTTAAAACCGAACAAATCTAAAGGTAACAATAGTCCCAAATTATTGAATACACCTCTAAATCAACAGTTGAAAAGACACCACATGTAAATCCCATATCGATTACCAATATCAATACTAATGAAAGGTTTATAGTCAATTTCAAAATTTCTTGGATCAGGAAGATATCAACAGGTAATCAAAAGAAAGTAAATTTATCAATATAGTCATTCATAATCAATATGTTAGTATGCCTTTAGCGCCCCTCAAAAAAGACGTCCACCAGAAAGTTGTGCAATTGTGCAAATTGTATAACCTGAGATGCCAACTTAATAAAGGCGGCAAAAAGAAGTAATTTTAATACAATTTAAATTCTCTATAATATTTATATCGTTTTTTTAGATATTTGACAATTTCAAAAACACCCAAATCTAACTACATCTCCCACGATATTTTTCTTCAATTTTGTCAGAGTTTTCAATTTGTTTCAATATATGACAATGATTTAATTGGATCAGAAAAGAAGAAAAAGAAATTAAAAGATAATCAAAATAAATCTAAGGGTGTTAAGAAAAAGAATAAGAATAAAAAGAATGGTAATAATAGTAATACATGTAATATTGTTACATTTATATTACTTAAATTAATAATAATAATAATCATGATGATTAGGTCCTCCATCCAAATCCCAACCTGAAAAACCTTTGAACGAAGATAACAAGGGTCATAAATTGTTATCCAAATTAGGGTAATTTAACTAATGAATTTCCCAATATATCCACAATTAACTCCGATTTTAGGTGGACACCTGGTACTTCCATCGGAGCTAACAACACGGGTATTTTAAATCCTATAGAAGCTTACAAGATTAAAGGTAGATCCGGATTGGGTTTCGTATAATGACAATAATAATAAATTTGATGGTCTATTTTAAGATTAACGGTGTTATTATTATTATAAATAATGTGTAAATTAATCGGAATCTAATTCGATAACCTAAACAATTGCCCATTAGCACTATATTAATAGCTATTAGTATAAATAATTACCTCTAAACTTCTTTTAACACCTTTAGCTTTCCAAAATTCTGAATTTTTGTGATTTTGAGAATTAGTTTCATTCGATTCAACAAACTTTGGAGAATTAAAATTCGTATTGGACAAAATATTCAGAATTTGTTTAGCTTTATTTTGAGCTTGTAAGGAATCTTCCTCGTCGTCACTGTCCGATATTACAAATTCAAATTGTTTTAATTGGTCGTTATTCGTATTAGTGGCGTGAGATTCATAGATCTATTTTGAAATTAATAAATATTATGATGATATGAATATAAGTATATTACATTATTAATTTCAGCTTGATTCAAATCTCTAACAATCTTATCAATACCATTGCGAATGGATTTAGCATCGTTGACAAAGTAAGAGTCTTTGGAGAGATCCAACTGCCTGATGAATTTGCGATGATTCAATTCTCGAAGATCGAATTGGATCCATTTACTCAGCACCGAATAGATCTTAATCATATTGGTATCTTTTTGTTTTTGATTCAGCATCCAGTTGATTTCTTCCAACTTGTCGAACAGTTGGAAATAGTATAGTTTGAAGTAGTTGGTAATTTGGTCGTACTTCTTGGTGGCTTTCGAAACGATGTTATTGTCCTGGTTGGGATCGACAATGATGAGGGATTGGCGATACTTGTGGTTGTCGTTGAATCCAAGTCGTAGGTGGGATGTCCTCTTGCTGAAGTAATGTCCCGGGATGCTGAAGTCGATCCCGTACATCTGGTAATCGAAAATTGTGCCGTAGTATTCTAGGAATTTGATGAATAGGTCGCTCAATGGAGCATGCTTGAGATCATTCACTTGGATCAAGCTGAGACCCATCAGTAGAATGGAATAGCCACCTATTCCTCCAGAGGCAGGATCGTTGAGACTCAATCTGTCCAAAAGTAGTTTCACAAGCATTGTCAACCATCTCAACTGCGGAAATTCCTCCAAATACTTAACAGTAAACTTACTCGAATCAATACCGGTCGTTGTGTTCAAGCAAATATCTACTTTAATCTGTGTAGTAACCTCACTAAACTTGAGAATTGGCACTCTGGCCTTAGCCAACAACAAAGAATTTCTCAGCATTTTATGATCTCTAAGCAGACCACGTATCCTTTCCAAAATCCTCGCAAATTGCTTCTTATTGAGATTAGGATCGGTCAACAGTACCAAGTCAATATCGGATCCAGGTAATAGTAATTGAGTGGTGAATGATCCGAAAGCCAAGCATTTCGAATTTGGGATATTTTCCTCTAAAATGGATGTGACTTTGTTTACTATCCACGCCCTTGTTACCAATTCCTTCTCGGTTGGTGATATGAATTGAATAAGTTGGTTTAACTCTTCAGCAAAGTATGCTTCAGAGTCTTTTAGGGTTTCAAAACTATGTGGTGCTGTTATCCAAGGGTGGTTGTCTATATGTTTATTTGATTTGAATTCACCTGTGTTTCTATTTACATTTTTATTTTTTTTATTTTTATTATTCCTTGTAAAATCTCCAAATTTTGGTGAATTTTGAAAAACTTCATCCTTTTTAGCCTTTTTCTTGGCTCTCCTTCTCATATTTTGAGTTTTTCCAGTATTGTAATTTCTTAAATTGTCATTCTTGTTGGATTGTTTGGTATTTTTGAATTTGAATTTGGATTTTTGACTCACTTGTAAATTGTCATTTTTTGTCTTTGACTTATTATTAGACTTAAAATTAGGTTTTTTTGTGGTGAGCTTTTTAAGTTTAGGATTAGGTTGTCTATTTGTCATTTTTAGGATAAAATGACTTTTTATAATATTAATTATGTTATATTTTATATCTATTTGTGGTCTACATTAATTTAAATGATTTAAGGTGAATTTTTGAAATTTAAATACTAAATTTCAAATTTAAAAAATATGGGATTTTGAAAATATCATAACGAATTTAGTGTTAAATTAGATAATATTATATTAAATAACCTAATAAAAAATATAAATAACTTGAAATGATATAGTATTTAAAAATACCATAAGTGTTAATTCTATTTCTATAAAACTTTGAATATATAATTATTATAAAACTTTGTAATATTTTTTTTCATCTATTCACTCACTTGATTCAAACAACCAAGTAATTATGGATTATCTGATATTTGAATAAAGCTAACATATTAATTACAGTGACAAAAAAATACAAATATTAAATCATCAAAAAATTATTCATTATTATAAACATATTTCAAAATAATCATATTAGAGTATATTTAAATCGATTTTTTATAAAAGTATATCAAGTAAAATTTGTATTAATTTATTTTTTCAACTATAAATATTTCAAAAAAATTATAAGTTGATCAAAGGAAAATATATAATCAACGTCACATTAACTAGATGATAAAGTTTAATTTATAATTCAATCAATATTAATGATTAGAATCTAAACTTAATATCATATTATAAAGAATTAAAAAAATCATTTTTTTTAGATATTTGGGTTTCAAGGAGAATTATCTTATTGCCAGTTAATAATTTAAAGGTTTAATATTTTAATTATGTCCATTTGTTATTTCTTTCAAATGATAAAATAAAAAAATTTTATCTTTAAAATTTAAAAATTATTACAGAAGAGGTATTAGTTGGTGTTTTATTTTTCTTTTTTATTGTATATATAATTTTGAAATTTACTTAACTCAAGAGTGCGACTGAATTAAATTAACTTATTGAGAATCAAACCAGGTGCCAATGGATGAAATGGTTTATTCCTGAAATTTGACTAAAGTGCATATTGCCAATTAAAATATTAAACTATGTATAACCAACTAATGTTAACATTGGTGTCACTATGCTATTAATTATTATTTAATTATAACATCGTGTTTGATTTCTTGTTAAATTATGAATGAATTTTGAAATATTTGTATATAATAATATTAATTATTATTTGTTCAAGCCTTAAATTAATATAGGGGTATGCCATTATCAAAATCTTTTCTATTAATAAAATGATAGCCTATTATTAAATTAGTTTGATATCTTTTTCCAATAAGCAAAACGATTCATAGAGTTGAACTTTACTTTTATAACCCGTTTTTACCAACTATTCTGATTTTGAATATAATATTAAATATCAATACTTTGGCTTTGAATTTTATTTATTGTACAAAATTAAAATTTCTGCAATTTAAATATTTTCTAAAATATCATTTTCTTAGAGGTACTGCAATACTTTGTAAGTTTAAATTTGTTTTGTATTTGATATCAAATTGATGCTATTACTCTGCATTTTTAATAATGGGAATTTTTTGCAATTAAAAATAAATAAACATTTGAATATATGATATATAAAAATAAATATATAAAATAAATTTAATAGTTTCTTTTATTATTAATAACTTTTTGCCATACTTTTGGCAAACTTCTAACACCTAAAAAACAGTTCTTTTTATTAAGGACTGAAATTTGATGTTTCACAAACCAATTAAATTTTCCTGCAGAAATTTTCTTTCCTGCAAGCTGGTTTTTTAATTGCCTAAAGAGGTTTTAAATAGTTTCTCTCCCAGCCTTAAAGTAATTTACCCAGTGATAAATTGTTGATTTAGATAATGTTTTATTACCAAAAGCTGCTTGTAAATTTTGAATAATTTTAGAGGGTTTATGGTTAAGTTTTACTGATACCAAAATAAAAGACTTTTGATGATCACTATTTGGTTTAAGCATGATTAAATTAAACAACCAATTTTAAAAAGTTAATTTTTTAATCAAAAAAACTAATATATATATATATATATATATATTAAAAATATATAATTTCCTATTAACTTTGTATATATTTATTCATTTCAAACTAATAATATGTTTGAAAAATCAGAAATTAAAAAATTTCCCATTATTTCAAATTCAAGGTAATAGAATATTGAACAAGAAATTTAATTAATATATTAATTTGATAGCATATTACATATTTAGATTATTCAATATTAATATTTTCTCTACAATAACTATTTGAAACTAAAATCAATAATTGTATAAGTCCTAAAACTAAGATTAATTTTTTGTTGAAATCAATATGAATTATTGTTCAGTATGGTTTTATATAAAATCAATTATGAACAAATTGATATTAAGAGTATATATTAAGAATGTGTTAGATATATTGAAATAAATAACAATATCTTTACAAAATAAATCATATATAAAAGTATACTGATCTATTGAATTTAATAATTAATATATGAAGTTAAAGCATACTTTTTTAACCTCCAGATGTAAAATTATTATTAAGATGCTACTATTTTCAATATTATATTATTTCAATTTCAAATAAACAAATGAATTATACTTTGAAAAAATGTTCTTGATAAAATAATTAAATCTAATAATATTGCTACAATTATATATTATTATCAAAATTTAAAATTATTAAACTTTCATTTCAAATTCAAATAAAATAGTTAGTTAATATTTCAATATAATATTTATTTTTGATATTTGGATCTATTTGTAAGAACATTATTCGAAAATAATCTAAAAGATCAAAATAGTTGGATAAAAAGTTATATTGGAAAAATTTAACTCTTGAATGATTAACCAATCAGATCAAAAGTCTCAAGCTAGGTGATTATCAAACTATTTAGTTTCTTCAAATTACATTCTTCATAATACATATATTTATTTTGAATAGAAAATGATTTATTGTTTATATGAGGTTACCAAATATCTCCAAAAATTATTATTATTTTAAAATATATATCATTTTCGTCGATATATATTTTATTATATATGTAAGTATTCTATATCATTTCAATATATATACTATTAACTTTTTCTAGAAAAGATTAAATTGAAATACAGTGATAATACAGTGATTTTGGTATTTATGCTATTATACCATTTTATGGTTAAGCCTTTATGATGGATAGGATAATTTATATTATGTAAAAATTGTTAAAATTGAAATAATAACTTGTATTTATCATACATTAAAACAACCTTGAAATTTTATTAATAATAACACACCAAATATAAACATATAAATATTTAAAAACTATATAACTTAATCATCGCCACGTCCCGCCAATCTCTTAATAGTCTTATTGGGGGCATTATCATTAATGATACTTAAGAAGCCTTCGCCCTGAAGCTCCCTGACAACGCGTTCAAAGTCTCGGAGACTGATCTGGGCTGAACTTTGGGCTACGAGTTCTTCATATACAAGATTGTAACGCTTGGAGGGACGTGCCCATTCGGAAATAAGGGTTCTGAGGGCCTCCTTCATGCTGTTGAGCTGAACTCTAGCTTGAGCGCCCACACCCGTGGCGAGAATGTCCCAGTCAATGAGACCAGTGGTGGGGTCAGTTGCCGATGCTTTGATGGCTTCACGGAGAAGGCGACAGGCTTCGAAGACGTCTTCTTTAGTGACTTCTTGGGATAATCTGACCTTCGCGTGGGCTTCTGCGAGACGAATCATGGATTCCAACTGTCTCGTAGTGGCTGTAATACGGGTGGATTGATTTCTATTGCCTTCACCAACCTTACGGAGTTCGACGTAAGCTTTGACGATTTCGCGACTGGCTTCTTCATTGAGGATTGGTTTGATAGCAGCCTTGGCGTATGTGATATATCTTGTGAGTAATGGAAGGGGAATAGTATCTGATACTATTGTAGGACGGTCCTTAAGGTACAAGGAAACCAAATGTTTGGCCAAATGTCTGTCATGATCAGCTTCAACCTTATCCAAAATCAAGTAGACTAAATCGAATCTGGACAAGAGAGAAGGAGGTAAGTTGATGTTTTCGGGAACGCTCAAATTGCGGTTCCATTGAGATCCTACAGGGTTGGCACAAGCTAAAATAGAGGTTCTAGCATTTAAGGTGGTAATGATACCAGCTTTGGCTACGGAGACAGTTTGTTGTTCCATAACTTCGTGGAGGATGGAGCGAGTAGCGTCACTCATCTTATCGAATTCGTCAATACAGCAGAGACCACCATCACTTAATACCAAAGCACCACTCTCGAGTACCAATTGTCTGGTTTCAGCATCACGAGTGACATAAGCAGTCAAACCAACAGCGGATGAACCCTTACCGGATGTATACATACCTCTTGGAGCAATTTGGTGAGCTTTTTGGAGAAGTTGAGATTTACTGGTACCGGGATCACCAACTAAAAGAATATTGATATCACCTCTAGCCTTGGGAGAGTTAGAAGAATCGAAATTCTTATCAGTACCGCCAAATAGTTGGAGTAGAATACCCTTTTTAATATCGTCCATACCAAAAATGCTGGGAGCAATAGAGTTAGCGAGAACGTTGTAAATATTGGGATCTTTGGATAATTGTTCGATTTCTTTGATCTGAGATTCGGTAAAGGTACCCAAACCGGTGGATCGGGAAGTGACCTTAGAGATGTCCATCTCTTCATCAATATGATCTTCGACACGCTTGGAGTCGGTTTTCTTAAGGTGAACAACGTCTAAATAGGTCTTGAAGAGGGATTTAACGGTTGTGTTGCGACTGTTCACTCTGACAGGAACACTTCTAAAGATACCAGTAACTTCCAAACGGTCACCGGGCTTAGCAGAATCGACCAAATCGTCATAAAGACATAAAGAAACAGTGTGGGGAGTTTGACCATCGGGAATACTGTCGGGAGTTTCTTGTAATCTGCAAACTTGTTTATCACTATATTCACAACGATTGTGGATTAATTGCATGGTATTGTGTTGATTACAATCTCTTCTAGGACAGACGGTAGGTTCATTGATCTTACCACGATCAATTCCTACGGTCATAGTTTGGTCACAAGTTGAACATTGAAAGAAAGCTAAAAATAAAAATTAATATTATTATAATAAACTATTATAGATAGTATACGTACCAAGCTTAAGATCTGGGATAATATTAGAAGCACGTATCAATAAACCTTTGATAGTGACCAACTTATCAATATCTATTTCAAGTAAATATTAGAACATGATCCTAACAAAGAATAAGAAGGTTAATTAAATTAATACCATTGGGATTAAGTTCCCTCATATTAACACTAGAATTAAGTCCAAAAGGTCTAATTCTCAAATTGGGACCAGTACCGCTAGGAAAACCACAGAATTCAGCATAAGCTTCAGACAAAGCATAATCCATCAAGGGAATGACTTCTTGAGGATACTTGACAAGCTGATTGTAAAGCTTGTACTCAGTATCGAAAGCAATCAAATTAGAACAGTCCAAATTCACACTATAATTCTGAGTTTGTTGCATTTGCTCAAATACTTGAGGATAGTAGGGGATGACGTCATTAGCTTCGAGGGGTAAGCCTAAAGGACCCAATTTGTGAGACATGGTGAATTCGTTCAAAAATTTGCGGAAGAGATTCAAAGTATCTTGAATTTGGATGGTTGTGCCCCAAATTGTTCTGGACACATTTAAAGGATTGCTTTCGGATGCGGGATGTTGGTTGTTTAAACTGTATTGGGGATGAATAACTGGTGTGCGTTGGATATCACCACGAACAATACCTCTAGTGGTATTGTAAGGAGCATCGTTAATAATACTATCTTCATCGGCAGCTCCCATATTGCGAACTTGACTGCCAACAGGGGTAGCGTTAGAAGGATAATACAAGGGTTCAGAGAAGTCTATAGATCCTGATAAATATCCAAATTCTATTGAAATATATACAAAATTTGTATTTACCTGAAGTGAACATATTTCTTCTCAATCCTTGACCCATAGGTGTGCTTTGGGAAAAGAGTCTAGGACTACTGACATCTAATCCGTACCCGGGTCTACCACCAGGAGCTACTGGAGTTCTACCGCCTTGACTGTAAAATCCTGGGTTGGCACCTGTCCCTTGAGATGGCATCAAGCGTGAGTTTCTGGGAGTATGACCACCGGGAGTGTAGCCACCAGGAGCATAACCAACAGGTGTGAAACCACCTGGGGTCATACCAGCAGGGGTAAAGCCACCAGGGGTCATACCGCCTGGACCATAAGCAGGCTGACTGAATTGACCAGGTGTACTAGGGAAAGTCAAATTAGGATTCTGACTACTCTGGTTGTTGATGGTATGATTGTTAGTAGGTGTTGAATTATTAGGTTGACTTCTTTGACTATTACTGTTATTATTATTATTATTATTATTATTATTCATATTAACATAAACTTTAGGATAAATTTAAAAATATTAATGATATCTTATTCTTAAATTATTGTTATTATTATTTAATCATAATATTTTTAAGTTATAACACATCTTTTAGTCCTTTCATTCTATTTAAACTTTTCAAATTCTTAAATTCTGACGAATGAGCCAATAAAATCTCGCGTTTGAAGAATTCTCCAATAGTTTAAAATTTTCAATAGTTCGTAGATATCCAATCAAATGCTCAAACACTAGAAAACTTTTCTCATAAGCGTCACTTTGTTGATAGACTATAAAATTCTTTGAGTTTGATTGGTTCAATAATATTTATCAGTAATTTGGCCAATCATCTGGCAAGTTTGCAAAATAGCATTTTCAATTTTGGTTAACATATTGATTAATTTTATAAAAATAAAGTATATATTCTAGATTATAGCTAATAAAAATATATATTAAATATAAAAATATGTTAACATAATTTTTATTTAATTTTAAGGAACAAAATATCCATATTAATATAGGTTTTTTTATTTAATAAAATAATAATTATTTGATTAATTTAATTTTTATAACTTATACAACTTGAGCAAAAATTTTAACTTAAATTTTATTACTAGTTAGAGTACAATCAAAATATTTTTCATATCATCAAATTAAAATATATTATACTCATGAATTTAATATTATTTATTTTTTATAATTGATAAATAAATAAATAAATAAATATATATATATATTGATTTTTAAAACTTTTGCCAAATCCGATTTTTACCGTATTAATTTAATTATGGATTGGATCTTTCAAAAAATTAATTCTAAATATTGTTCATATAAGCACTTTTAGTTGTAAATTAATGATAGCTGACATATTTTATATACATAATTATTTTCATTAATTAATTTTAAATAATGCTAATATCAATTTAATTTATATCATATAAAATTTTAATATTAATCAATTTAAATTATCAAAATGAAATATGAATTTCTCTAAATTATTCAATGAACTCAATTTTCAAAGCTATTAATTATCTAGAGTATTAATAAAAATTTAAGTTTTAATATATAATTTAAGAATTCATATAAATATAATAAAAATTGAATAAACTTCAATTAATTCTCCTTTATTTTATGCTTTTACCAAATCATTATTCAAATTAAAAATATCTTTCGCCAATATGCTTTCACTATATTTTGAATATGATGATAATTACTATTATAATATATCCATACTCAATGCAATATTAGTTAATATTATGTTTTATAAATCAAATATTTGACTTTGAATTCACATGTTAATAATGATATCAACGAATTGGAGGATTGCTGCAAATCCTGTAATTTATAACGTTTTATCGAGTTTCGAAATATAACCAATAAATTTTATTACATTATTATGTTACTTAAAGTATTTAAATATTGATATTTGATCAATAAATTTTATTTGTTAATATTTTTATTTAATAAAAAACATATTTATTTAAAGTAATTTTTACAATAATTCAATTTAAAATTTCCTTATGATTTACTTCAATTTTTATGAATTGTGAACAGGTAAAATATCATTAACTCTATATTAATTAATTTTAAATTTAAGGAGAATAACTTTGAAGGGTGAAATATTTAAACCATTTTCAACTCTTCATTTATATTTATTTGATTTTACTCATTTTTCACAGATTTGAATTGGATCAACAGGATAGTACTTAATTATCAAAAGGGGAGTACATTAAAAAGAGGATTAAAGTCATCATTAGATAAATTATTTTGAACGATCATGTGGGATTGGAGGTTAAATGATTGGATAGTCATGACAAGATAATGGACTTTGCGCCATCTTTGTTATGGATGACTAATCGAAGCAGGGTCCACTAAGTATTAAATTTAAGAATTTTAAAAACTTAAAAACATATATATTTGGAAAAAGATATATATTTATTTTACAAATAATTTGATACTCAAGTCAACTACTTTATGAGTAACAAATATCATGGTATTAGTTTTCATTGATTTTATCAATCTACAATATCCATTAAAATCAAGTTGGATATAAATTTAATTTTGGAATTTGATGTGAATCAAACTTGCCAAACTACATAAGACAATATCATCAATCAGAAAAATACAGTTTCATTATTATATGATATATATATATAAACTGAAAATACTACATTTATATTGATTTATACAGCTTAATTGAGTAATATATAGCAAAAATTCGAAGTAATAACTTTTGATTTACCAACTAATTCCCCATTTGGAATTTTATAACAAATAACTACAACACTTTGGGAAATCTCCAAAATGAGTCACAGATTCAAATAATACTTTATGCATTTTGATAATAAATCGAAAATATTAAAATTTTAATATCTTTCAAATAAAGAATAAAAATAATATTTAATAAATAATGTATTATTAATATGATTCAGTTTATAAATATATTAAATTGGCAATTTTAATACTTTGCAACTTTTATTGATGCAAATTGTTTTAAAAAAATTAATTATAATAAAATTTCTGAATTTAGAAATAAATATTCAAATATAAAAGCTTGCGGTTTTAATCATTATTATATAAATAATTTATTTAATTTTCATAAGATTATTAATATATTATTATATAATTAATTTGAAATAGCTCGCTTTTTCAATATCCCGAAATTACTTTATAATAATTTATATAAATTTGATATTTATAAATTATTATCCTTTTAAATCTGGTTTGTTATTTGAATATTAAAATTAATATTTTATAAATAATATGCTCACACACAGTACTTAATCATAATATTCTTACATATTTCTAATTAATTTCCATTTGAAATTTTATTATAGGACTGGATAATTTTATTTCAAATTCAATAATATCCAAATTATCAATTTATATCTATTGTTAACTATATTCAATTTTAATTAAATCTTCAGACAATTCATCAAATTTTATCCTGATCAAATAATAATTCATCAGCCAATCATATGATATTTACTTTCAACTCTGTGATCAATTGAAAAAATCATCTCCCCCCAACTATTTTTTCATTGAAATTGGATCCAATGTCAATACAACTCCAGCTAATTGCACAGTTTGAATATTCGTTTAATTGCAGTTGAATATAACCTGATAGTGCTTTTATAGATTAGAAGAACTTATTTTATTCTAAAATGCTTACGATTTTCAATTGGTTTAAGTTCATTACATTAAAGGCTTAAATGTTTTGAATAAAATTGAACTGAACATAGATTGTATCCACTTAAATGAATAGAAAAAAAATAATATCTGTTTAGTACCTTTTCCAATATTGAAAAATAAAATTTATAGAATTTAAGTCTCAAAATGCTTTATTTAATAGATTATTAATATTATTTAATATAAATCAATGTATTATAATACGATTATGTTAATTAAAAATTTTTTTAAATTTTAATATTTTTTCTAAATTTGAATTATTAATTTGTTATCATTCACAAAGAAAAAAAATAGATAATTTCAAAATTATTATATTAATGAGGAAAATATTATTAAAAAAATTATATTCACCAAATATATTTTCAAATATTTATAAAACATACAGTTAAATTTAACTATTCGAAAAAAATATTGATTCTTTAAATTTAGCAAAGTTTTCATTTATTAGCACAGTTACTTATGATGATTTAATTTGATTTATTATAAGAGTTCTTAACATTAGTCGATATTTAAAATATACCCTATGATAAATTTATTAAGGCCTAACAAAATTGAATACCAAAGTAAAAAATTTACTAATAGTATTTCATTTTAACTTTTATTCTTGAAAATAAACATCATTTTTTATTATTTGTATTCATACTCTATCTGGTATTAAATACGTTTTGATGATCTAATAAACCAATGAAATCATCTTTCCTTGATTAACTTTAATCGATTACAAATTGAGAGGTGTTAATAATGGAATGAAACCAAAAAGAATAAGAATTCATAATCTGTTAAAAATAATATTCATCAATTGATACATATATTATATATTTGAGTATTGATTAATTTTACTATCATACAACATGCTTATTAATCAACTTATTAATAGTTAAAGATATCGGCTTCATTCTAATTATATGATTTAGATGTAAAATTGAATTATTTCAGACTATTCAAACCAATTAAATAGCATCTAGACTATTCATTTCTTTTTAGTGAAAAAAGGCAGATCAAGCTCATTGAATATATCATTTTAAACAATTTAAGCTTTATCAAATTTAAGAAAATATTATTATTATTATTATTATTATTAATCAATATTTAAAAGTATTTAATGCTAGAAAATGAAGATAAGAATAGAACAACATCTAGCCACTTAATATTATTTATTTAACTCAAAAATGACGAGTATATAATCAATAATGCAACAAAATTAGGGAAAAAATCTTTTATTTTAGTATTATTAAATTCAACCCAATAAATCTCAGACAAAGATAATTTTCTAATTATTGAAATTACTATATTTGATTCGATTTTGTCAAGTCTTCCCTCACTCATAATTCCTACATGTCAAATTGACTCTTTTGAATCTTTTTTAATTTTAAATATTCATTATACTCTCGTTCTCATTGCTTTTCTATTAATTGATAGCTTATTCAACGTTCTATCCTATATCTTTTCCCTTTAACTAGCTATTTTTATTACTTTCTAGACTCCTTCTTACTTGTGATTTATCTTGTTTATCAATTCTCCAAAATAATTTTACTCAAGCTGAATTCAAGACAAACTGAAGAACCCTTCGACTCGCAGAACTCTATGTCATCCGCTTACTCTCTCCCATATCCCAAATTCAAATCGCCCATCACACCAACTGATTACAACTCTGTACTACAATCGGGTCTAGACAAATTAAACACTCCCTCCAAAAGCTTATGCCGACAAGTGCTCCTACTCAATACAGTGGACCGACTGGTTGAAGAGTCAGCCAAGTCTAGCACACAATATTACCACTGGCGACGAAAATTATCAGAGAAACTATTTAGGGTAAATTGTAGTACAAGCTTAGACGTAGCGCTCAATCAACTTAATAACGTCGGGAATAAGGTTAAAATAGACGAATTATCCCAATTATTAGGTGGTTTAAAAATTGATACGAGTTCTAATTGGAAAAAGGAAGATTTTCAAGGCGATAAATTACTTAGAAAACTCATGCATAAATCCATTGGTAAACCTTTCAAAGCCAAGCTCAAACGCTAAACTTGTATTTTCATTGATTCATTGAATCCCTAGCATTATATGATTTATGTATAATGACGATAGTCAGTTGCTCTTCATTTCAACTGACTTTGGTCACTTTAGGAACGGGTACCCTTTCGTTTTTTCCCTGCCTCCTTCAAAAAGTTGTGGTATTAAGCACTGGATGAGCTTTCGGACTTATAGGTCGGCTTTCCAAACACTCTTTATGCCGCTATTGACCTCGGTCAAGGTCAAATTGGGTTTTATATACTGCACATTAGAATTGTGAAAAACGTAACTAATTACAGTATGTTGTATATTGTTTTAATTATCTTTTAAATAGTAATAATTTCAATATAAAAGTAATATTTAATAATGTATATTATATATTTTTTATTTATTGAATTGTAATTAATCAATGTAGTCATAATATTAGTATATAATTTGTATTTTCTGATATTGATTGAATTATGTATATATATCACATATCATTTTAATAATAATAATAATAATAATCTCCCTTCAGAATTTTTATGAATTTTCTAAACTACCTTACTTACTATCCTACAACATACCTCCCTCTCACCCTCCCCTCTCAATTTCCAATTTCATCAATTTAAATCGTATGTATTAGACTCTATATCAACTCTCCACTTGAAATATTAAAAAATAAAAACGTACATCATAAGAAGTAGAATATTGTATTAAAATAGGTTTATTTGAACTGTCTATACATATCACTAATCCAATATAAGACAAAATTTATAATTTCAATAGATCTTACATTAATTTGTATTACTCTAAGTAAATAAAAACACCATAAAATAGGAAGTATTTTTGTCATCCTTTTTATTCATCCAAACACTTCCAATTCCAATTTATTGATGATTGATCTATTATTATCAATCAGTACATAATTATCAAGTGAACTTTTCTTTTGTGATTAAGTTATTTAATAATGGAGTTAATTGGATCAAATATCAAGTTCAATTCAGTTACTCAATTTAGAATAAAACCATTTTAATTATTTCACTTTAAACTTTTTTTTTATTAATATTGTAATATATTTAAATAAAATTAAAAGATTTAAATATGAATTTAATAAAGTGAAATATATATAATCTTCATAATATAAAAATCTCAATTCTAAAACATAAACTTATTATTAATTAATATTGAACATGTTTAACTAACTAAAATAATTTAAAATACAAAATTAATAATTTATTAAAAGATTATTATTTATCAATAATAATATATTTTTTTTATTAAAAAAAATTTTTTTGTAATGTGTATTTTATAATAAATTGGTTACATATTAATTTTTTAAATCCACTTTACCACTTAAAAAAAATTTTTTTTTAAAAAAAAAAATTAAATTTTTACAATGGAATTTAATTAAGTATATATAAATTTAATTGAAATATTAAATATTAAATTATTGTTAATATTATATTTTAAATTATTAGTAAATATGTACATGTACGTATATATATTAAAGTGAGAATTTAACAAAATATATTACATACTATAATTTCAAATATTTATATCTTTTGTTTTAATTTTATATTATTGGGAAATTTGAAATGAAAATAAAAATATAAGTTTGCGGATTATAATAAAAGCGAACCATTAAATTATATGATGATAAGTAAAAATACTATTATATTTTTATAAAATTTATTATAAAAAGAATAACTTAAAATAGTTAATAAAATTTAATTTCTTACTAAAAATCTTACTATTGGTTTAGGTCAAATGATTTTTGAACATTTTACTAAATTTGTTAAAATAATTTTAGTCACATCTTCTAAATTGATTCTTAATAATTGATACTCGGTATATTCCAAATAATTAAAGGAACAGTTATTAAATATAAAATTAAATGTTTTATTTTAAAGTTTGTATAATATTCAATTTAATATTTTTAATAATATTAAATTTTGCTAAATAATTTTATAAAATTTAATTGTTTAATAATATAATTTTTCAGTTTAGAAATTAATTAGAGTATTTAACTAAATACATATATATATATATTTCAGTTTTAATAATTTATTGAAAATTAATCAAGTTAACTATTAATATTGAAATTATATATTGTAGTGAATTATCTGAGGAATTTTGCATTATTTATTTGATATAACCACCCAAATTTTGTATTTCATTCAGTTTTTTTTGTAATTATTATTGTCTGAATTTTTTTAAAAAATTAACTAATAAGGCAATCTTTTAACCATCTAAAGAAATTTCTAGAATATATGAAATAGATGTCGATATAAATAATATAATAGACAATCATTTATCTATTTATTATATTAATTTTTTTTCACGATATATATATATATATTAAAAAACAAATTAACTTTATGATTTTTATATACAAAAATCATAAAAATTTTACATTTATTTCAATTGATAATATATATAAAAATAGAATTTAATTATATAAATTAGTTTAAACTATTAATCTTATAATTTGAATTATTTTCATTAAAAATAATATATATCAATAAAATTATCTATTTAATTCATTATTAATAATCTTAAACTTTAAGAAAATAATTTAAAAATGTATAATTTTTGACTAAATAAAAAAGATATTGTCTTAAAATAACATGCGAGTAATATTTGTAACCCTGGATATACAATTATTGAAACTTGATTCATGGGTAAAATATTTTAGTTTTAAAGGTTTCCTCGATTTTTGTTTGCTTCTTTAACAATCCACTTCCCTATTAAAATGGTTTAAAACTCATTTGATTTCAATAGGGAAGTAATGTAATTGGATATTAAAAATAACTAATATTTCACTTAATAAAATTATTTTAGGATAATAAATTTATTATTTTTTATTCATGTTCAAATATAATTGGAATAATGAATATAAAGATATTTTACTATTACTATGTTATATAAAGGATGTAAAATAGCATCATTGCTTTTATTAAAATATAATTTTTATACAAATAATTAAGAGTTTTATTATTACTTTTTTATTATTATATATCATAGAGTAATAAATCAATTGTTAATATTCATATAAAAAAATCAATCATAATAATAATATATAATTAAATTGTTGACAATTCTAATATTTATCAAATTTAAAAAAATTAATAACAGTTAATTAAAATTTGATTTATAATGAAATTTTATTAAATATATATATTTAAATATATTATATATTTTAAAAATTATTAATAATATATCAAATTAATAAACTTTAATCAATAATATTCAATATAATATAAAAATTGATTCAATAATCAATATATTATAGATAATATTTAAACTGTTACATATATATATGAAAACAATAATTAAAACTTGGGTCAAAATATTAAATATATTAATTTAAGATTATATTGATATTTTATATTCAGTAAATTTGTATATAATAAAAATTGAGCTTAATAATATAATAATGGAAAGTTGAAAATTAAATATATTAAATAATTTAAGCTATTTATAATTCAGAGTTTTTCATAATAAATTATTGTCTTTAATGTTTAATATTATGGTTACCTAAATGGTAACCAGCACAAGCATTTTGCCTTGCCATTTATTTCCTTATAGGGATGTTACTCCAGAAGGTAAATCACTTTAACCTAAAGGTCTCATTTTTTAAAAGAGCTATCTCACCTCTAGGCGCTGTCTTTATCTGAAAATTTAACTGTAAAAAACTAATGATATAACTCTAACGAAGGAAGGCCAGCAAACCTCTTACGAGATAATGATATCCTTTTATCTTCTTAATAAAATATTCAATCTAGTACACCCATAACAACAGTATTTTACCTATCTTCGTTAATTATTTTATGCATTACTAGTAACTAGCATTGAAACATTATAATTAATGTTAATATTATTTTGATTAAATATTATAGTCAAACTTTTATACCTCTGATTATTGATGATAAACTCTATCAAAATAAGAATATATTGATATTAAACTAATAATCTATATATTTTAAATTAAAAGTAAATATAATTATACTATTTTATTATTTTATAAAAATATTATAATATTAACTTTTTTCCTTTTGATATAATTAAATAAAAAATTACCTTATATTATTTATAAGTTAATTATTATAAAAAATTATTAAATATAAAATCTTATAAATCAGTTCAATTGTTTTTTTTTTAATTTAATTATAATTAAACAAAATAATAATAATAATTAAGATATTTTGATATTAATTAAATTTAACATATAACTTTTAAATTAATTTAAAATTTATTAGTTATTTATATAAATAATATTTTATTAATTATATATATTATTAAATAGTGATATTTAGTTATTAATTAGCTAAAATATAAACCTTTAAATTTTACCTAAGGTAAATTATAAATTTATAAGTTTTTAGTGATAAAGAAAATTAAAACCTAATATATTTATCTTTAGCTTTTCTAACTTCTTTAAGTTTGTAGGGTATAAAATCAACTAACTTCTTATATTAAAAAGGGTTAATTTTATTCTATGTTTCTTAAATATATTTTTAAAATTGATCTAAATTTTTTATTAGGGGGGGGGGGAAAACTTTAATAGCTTTTTTTTACTAATCTTAAAGATATTTAATTATATTAAAGTTAAAAAATTAAAGAAGCTACTTTATAACTATTATCTTGTTATTTTTAAGTTATTTGGTAGTAAAAGCTATAGTATAGTAAGAAGCATTATCTTACTAAAAAATAATATTAAATTTGTTTAACATATATTATTCAATAGTTTTTTTCAATTTATTGTTTAAAATACTTTAGTATATTTCAATATTAATTCCCTTATTAACTTTACAAAGATATCCTACACTTAAAAATAACATATATCCTTAAATAATAATTAACCTATTATTGTATTTTTAGGTAAAATTAACATAATGGTTATAAAGTAGTTTTGTATTTTTTCTAAAGTATCTAGCTTTTTTATTAGATTTACTAAAGTATATTTTTATTTCATTAGATTAAATAACCTTACTCTAATTAGTTTTAGTTTAACATTAATAATAACATTAAAACTCCCACCTAACTTTACAATAGGATTTCTTTAATTAAAAATGTTTTTTCTTAAAGTGTAAGTAGTATCTATGTTAATGTAATATACATATAATAATATTAGTGCTAATTAATATTCTTGTATAGTTTTATAGTTCCTGTTATATTTTTATAATAGTATCACATTTACCTATATTAACTAACTTATAAATATATTTTTTATCATGTTTATTTATAATCTTAATACATTTAAGTTTAAGTTTAAATGTTTTTTTATTGCTATTCTTAACAGCTTTAACTATAGTAAACTAGTTAACACTAGTAATTCTAATAATATTATAAGTTAATTTACCTTTTTTATAAAGTTAATTAATATTTAAGTAAATTTTTTTAAAGAGGGATTTAGATATAATAATACTAATAAAAAATATTTAATATATTTATAAAACAATAACAAAAAGAGAAAAAAGATATGGTTATATATTTTTAAATATATCCCTTTATCTCAAAAACTTATAAATTTATAACTTACCTTAGTTAAATATTAAGGGTTAATATTTTTGCTAATAATTTACTAAATATATCTAAATATATTTATT
>JNEM01014419.1:0-25286 GCA_000697335.1 Conidiobolus incongruus B7586 | reverse complement strand
TTAAATATAATATTTGATTAAATATAAATAATCTTTTTTATAAGTTATAGTTGATATATATTTAATTAATAAATAAATATTAATAAATATAATAAATTATAATCATATTTTATTATTTTAATTCCTAAAGTTATTATATAATAATAAGTTTTATATTATTTTTTTCAAATAATATAATTTTTAATTAATTTTTATATTATCAATAAAAATAATTGATATTTCATAAAATAATTATAAAATATATATAT
The DNA here is from genome assembly GCA_000697335.1 of Conidiobolus incongruus B7586. Classification (NCBI taxonomy): domain Eukaryota; kingdom Fungi; phylum Entomophthoromycota; class Entomophthoromycetes; order Entomophthorales; family Conidiobolaceae; genus Conidiobolus; species Conidiobolus incongruus. Next base: position 25,038 of record JNEM01014419.1, on the reverse strand, counting down.
TTAAACCAATAAAAAATTATCCAAATAAAAAAATTTAAAAATAGTACCATATTTAATAAATTCACCAAGTTACCACTGATATGATTATTTTTGTTTTATATAATAAAAAAATAAATTTATAAGCAAAATATAAACAAATGAAGTTGATTTGCAAAATATCAAATTTCAGTTTTTAATAAAAAGAACTATTTTTATAGGTATTAGAAGCTTAATAAAAATACAAAAAAGAATTATTAGTAATAGAAGAAAATATTAATTTTATTTTTATATTAGTTTTTATAATCATATATTATTAGTTTTAATAATTTTTAATGTTAACACTTTTCGAAAACTTAATTTCTCTGCTAATATTAAACAGAGTTTAATAATAATAGTGAGTAGCTATTTTATATTATTTATTTATATTTAAATTTATATTATATATATATATTTTATATTAAAGATTATATCAAATTTATCATTAAAATTTTGCCATTATTTGATTTCAGAAGTGATATTTATATTTATTTACTTAGTCCTGAATTTTTAAAATAGGAATATATTATATTGGTTTATTTCAATAAAAGTTTGATTTATCATTATATGAAATTTAAGATATAACAATTTAAAAAAGAATCGTTTAATTAGAGTGATAAATTAATTTTTATCAATAGTAATAGTATCAATGTTTCAAGATCAGTATAATAAAAATAAAAGTAATTAATCAATATCAACTTTCTATCAAGAGTATTTTAAAATTTAAAAATTTTAATAAATTGAAATAGAATATATGATATATTTTAGTAAGATCGATTCATGAGTTTTATTGAATATTAGTATAATTAATATTTTCATGAGTAAATGATAATATTGTATTAAAAAAATTGAATAAACATGATTTTTTATTGATATATAAATAGATATGAATTAAATTTTGAAAGAACAATATTCAATAATATTGAAAATAATTTAATTAATGTACTAGGTAACTTTATTAATATATTTTTTTATCAATAAGTTGAAATTCAACATCAAAAGCTCTAATTAATCATTTGTTCAAATATATTTTAATTATATTAGTATATTTTAAATTGATTGGAAATTAATTGATTGATAGATAGAAAACTGAAAATTTTATTGAATAATATGAAATTCAATGAATAATCAGACATGAATTTTAATGGTGTTTAATCATTTCGTGGAACGGCAATTCTTTTAACAACTAGTACCTTGTCTATGAGTTCAGTAAAGGTTGGAATGGTACCAAGTAAGGGATCTTTAGGATATACTTTTGGTGAGAGTTTTGATGGAACTGTTAAAGGGTTTTCAAGACTATAAACTAAATTGTTAACAACTTGGCACTTGGAATTAAAAGTACTAGATATAATGGTATTAATCAAAGTTTGAGAAACATAATAACTGAACAAAATTTTGATATTTGATCAAAAATTTTAAATTTATAAGAATTAAATTTACTTGCATACTTCGATCAATAAAAATAAGTTGCTATAATATCTAAATAATTCAACCAATCATAATTTGAAGTATTCAAGAATTAGTTTAGATCAAATTAAATATGAAAAATAATCAAACAATTAATAAAATTTAATTATCAAAATATATTTTAGTTTGATTAAATTGAAAATCATTATTAGTGTTTAATTTTGAAATTGGCTTAATCAAAGCATATACTAATAAAATGAAACTTTATCATGTCTAACAACTTAATCTTTAAATTATAAAATGAGTATATATTTTATTTTATTGGATAAAGAAAAATAATTCATATTAATATATACGATATATTATTGTTTAAATCAAACTTGCTCATTTTGCTAATATACAAACCAAAAAAATTTGGATATAAATTGATTTTACTTGATTGAATTTCATTATCAGATTATTTTATTCTATCAATCTCTAAAGAGCAATTTGATGGATTGATTGTGAGAAATATAATATTTTGGTATTAATTTATAAAGTTATATAATAGGGAAATTAATATTTATATTACACTCTGTTTCATCACCAATTTTAAAAAAGTATAATTTAAAGAATTTGATCAAATATTTTTTTTGGAAAATAAATATATTTTTATTATATTTTTAAATTCAAAAATTTAACAAATATTAATAATATAAAAAAAATTAAAGTAATAGATATACGATTTTTTAATAAAAAAAATATTAATTAATTAATTTTGAAATTTGTTGATAGACTCAATCAAACTTTGTACAATTTTTAACTTATTCACATTTTGTAATTTTCTTTTGGCTTTTTGTTCTTGTTCCTTGCGAATTACTAATTTGTTGCGTATGCGACGAGATGGGTGATATTTACCAATCTTCATACTGAAATTAAAGTTGTAGACGATTACTTTGGTAATATCGAGAACGAAGGTGTATAATACGGACATCACGAAGATGACTACAACGTATTCGATACCAATGCGTTCGACAAAGTTGGGAATGCCGAGAGTGCATACGAGTGTTGCAATTACTTGAGTGCTGAGGACTGCTGCAGAAAATACGAGCGATGGGATGTTAGTCCACATGTAACTGTTGACTCTAGTAGAGAAAATAAGGAGCTGAGGACTTGACGCGAGCTGGAAGAAGGTAAGAGTCTGGAGGCGTCCATCAGAAATACCAAAGCCGAAGCGGAAAACGAGCCAATGGATTAAACTCCAAATAGTTAGCAAAAGTGCAAAAATAACCGAAAGTCCCAAGAGTTGAGAAATGCGCCATCTTGTAGGTTTGGGAGCTACGGGAACTTGATCAATAGAAACGACCAGAGTTGCCAAATTAATTAACATAATGATCAAGATCAAAAGTAGCGGTGACATGCTCCAATCAAAGGAAAGCATAATGATGAAAAAGAAAAAGACAACGTGAAGTGCGGTGGAAATACTAAATAATGCATAAGCTCTCATACGGTGGAACACTTGACGAGACACCGTGATACCATTGACAATTGTGGATAAACCATGATCCAAAAGAACGATATCTGCGGCGGAACGAGCTGCATCAGTAGATCCATGGACAGCAATACCAACATTCGCTTTCCTCAAAGCAGGAGCATCATTGACACCATCACCGGTCATTCCTACAATGTTACCAGGAGTTTGCAACAATTCAACTACTCTGTACTTATGTTCAGGGATGACATGGGCAAATCCGTTGCATTTAAGGCATCTTTCAATTAGTTCTTCTTCAGAAAGGGTCTCATCCATCAATGATTCTGGATTTAGAATGACGCGCTGCATATTCAATCGACGAGCAACTTCCTTAGCAATAATTCCTTGGTCGCCGGTGATCATCTTAACATCGACACCCAAATGGCGACATTTGGCGATTGTATCCTTGGAGTCCGGACGTGGAGGGTCTACAAATGAAATCATGCCAACAAGTTCCCAGTCATCATTTTCCAAGTTAGTTTTGGCGATAGCGAGTGCACGCAAACCGCGGGATGCGAATTCGTCAACTTGAGCAAAATCTTCAGCTGTTGCTGAGGCCATCCTAAGGATGACGGGAGGTGCACCCTTGCAAACTCGAAAGGCTTTATCGCTGGATTCATGACGTACAACAGCTTCAGTTCGTTTAGCAGTGGGATTAAATGGGGTGAAGCTCATTATTTTATAGTCGGGTAATTGTTGTTGATCAGGGTTTGCGAGGGATGAGATCTTTTCTCTGGCACCATCTCTTACAGCAGTTTCAATAGGATCTTTGGTACCAGCTTCAGATGCAAGAAATGCATACTTCATCAATTGTTCTTCAGTATATCCATTGGCCATGTATGGTTCGTCGAGCGTTAGCTCGGAGAGAGTGATAGTACCAGTTTTATCAGAGCAGAGAATGGACATAGCAGCGAACTCTTCAATGGATGTCAATCTCTTGACGATGACCTTCTTTGCAGCGAGTTGATTGGCCCCAACTGCGAGTGTTGCAGAAAGAATAGTTGGAAGCCCAGCGGGAATGGATACAACTGCTAATACAATCACATTCTCAATAATATCCATGATCTTGTCAACTCCACGACGCACAATATTTACAATGAAAATGATCAAAACTAAAGTGACAGCAACTAATACTAATAAATTTCCAATTTGTTGAATAATTTTTTGAAAGTGGCCTTGAGATGCAGGTGCTTGATTGATCAAATGTGCAGTTTTTCCGATGAAAGTATTCATACCAATATGCACGACTACACCCATCATTTGTCCTTGTTTAACAATGGTGGAAGAATAAGCATACTCGTCTTTGTATTTGTTGACTGGGAAACTTTCTCCTGTAAGAGCAGCTTGATCCAAACTCAAAGGATCAGAAGTAGGTTGAGCAAAGTTATTCAATCCAAGTAGCTTAATATCAGCTGGAACAATATCACCAATTCTTAACACAACAATATCTCCGGGTACTAGCAATTCAGAATCTACTTCGTCGTATTTACCATCGCGCCATACCTTTGTTCTAGTAGCGAGTGTTTTTTCAAGGGCCCTAATGGAAACCTCAGCCTTATGTTCCTGATAAAATCCAATAACCGCATTCAAAACGAGCAAACCACACAGAATACCCACATTGGGCCAATCGCGGGTTACAATAGACAAAATAGTAGCCAGTTCAATCAAAAAAGAAATAGGATCAATGAAAAATTTAATAAATTTTAAAAATCGATTCTGTTTAGGTCTCTCTAAACAGTTCAACCCAAATTGATGTCTTCTCTCCTCTACCACAGACTGGGTCAACCCATGATTCACATCAGTGTTCAACAACAATTCGTGCTCGGGAGTCAATTGGATAAAATTCTCCTTAAATTCGGCCTGATTATCACTCTTGGAAGTGTTTTTATTCATACTTGAAGGATTTTGATCATTTGGAATCGTCATATTTGCAATTTTGCAAAATTCATCAAAGTTAAAACGATTAGAATTTTACCAAGTCAACACGGTTACCATTACATCTATTTATATCTCAACAATCAAACCCGAATGGACAATTTCTAACTAAAAAGGCAATTTAGGGGAATATTCATTAGTACGAAATTTTATTTAAATTTAAATAAAATACAAATTATTTAATTTCAATAAATTTCCTAATTGAGTAATTTCATGGTAAAATTATTTTGGAAATAATTTTGACTTATTAAAAATTTTGGGATCGGATAAAGAGATTACCAATCAAAACCTATAAATTAAAAATTTTTGAATTAATTTGACGAATTTTGAAAAACGTTAATAAAATTTCAAGTTAGATTGAATATATTTTGGAATGCTTAGTGGTATTGGATATATGTTAAGTTGATATCAGTCAATTATAGTATCAATATATTCTACAATAGAATTTGATAAATCATGATAATAATCAAATTATATTTATAATTACATTAATATCATGTCAAAAAATTATTATTAAATCAATTAATTGAAAAATTAATATTACTTTTTAATTTTAAATATATCCGAATTAATAACGCAAAAAAATTGAAAAATTAATAAAAAATTACCGCAATCAGGGTTGGTATCAGAACAATGGAAAGTTGAAAATTATCATTATTATTAAGGAATTTCATTTTGATTATATTTTTAATCCTGAACTATTTTATAGGATATTTAATATTTTTCAATTTTCACAAATAGTCATTTGATAATAGATTTATTAGGTTGAGAATTATTTGTTAAATTATTTAATATCATTTTAAGAAAATTTTCAAATATATCTTATATAAAATTCAAAAGATATTTTCCAATAAACAAAATATCATCATATTCATAATCATTTTTAGAATAATCATGTATAGGTCGATAATATATATTGAATTATATCAACAATTACACCATTCAATTAATACATTATAACATCATTGAAAATCTATCATAATCAATTTAGAAGAAGCGAAATGTATATATATTTGACAATGATCAAAATTATCAATATGAAAATATTTATTTTTATCAAATATTATTGTTAATTTGAGCTTTATGATAAAAAATATAGCATAGTTGATAGTATTATTTGATTTACTGAACATTCATCACTCTTGATGCTTAACTCTAATTAAATATTGAACTATAATTGGAATTTTTGTTCATTTTAATCTCTTGATTTGATTCAATTACCTTAAACATTATTTAATGGATCAATTTGAAAATACTTTTCTATGATATTTTGTATTAATTCTTGAAATAGGATTCTAATTAATAATAATTTTAAAGCTTACCGCATTATAACTGAATTCTTAGATTATCAAATACTTGTTTAAAATGATAAATTCTTTATTGTTCCAATATCGAAAAAGGGATACAGCCTTTCATAAAAGCTTATTTTCAATACCCGTTTCACGTATAATTACCATTTATTCGCTAACTAATATAATGAACTATCTATACTGCTTGTATCATTTCAATTGATATCAATTTAAAGCAATACTGAGTGACTATTCCTAATAAGTTAAGACAAACACAAGATTTATGAAAAGATAAAATTAGGAATCAATTTTATTTTTTGATAAATGTGGCAATTTGATCATAAATGCCAATAACAATGACTAATCATATGATATAATTTCAATTAATTTTATTTTTGTTTCTTTCTACCAATATTTGTCAAGACATTTATGCATTTTTCAATTCAAATTTAACAACTTTCATATTCGGTTCCAATTTACTAAATACCTTTATTTGATAAAAGAATACTAAATTTATCCAAATTTTTGTTAGCATCAATATATTTAAACGACTAAAAACTTACTAAATCATCCAGAAAATTTTGGAATTAATCACAAATTTTAAAATAATTTCGGGTAATACAAATCCAATAAATATTCAAAAAGGGCAAAAAATTTAAAATGAAATATTTTTCCAGAAAAGTTGCCATATTTATATATTAGAGAGAAATTATTAGTTCGAGTAGTTTTGTTATAGATGAAAGTCGGAATTTTTATTAGTATTCTGAATTTTACTTATATTGGTATTAATGAAAAAATTGGGAAATTTGTTATTTATTGAAATTGTAAATTTCTTTATAATGTTATCATTTTACTTAAACTGAAATTTCAAAGTATTGATAATGAAATATATAAAATATAGGAAAATCTATGTATAATAATATGGATCTAAAATGTTGATAAAAAAATTATTTTCATTATTAATTGGTAATTCATGATCTATAACAACTATAAATAAAATTTAGTTTAAATTAATATATTGAATTTAATAGTAATTTTTAATTAATAATAGATTTGTAATTTTTACTTTTAAAATATTTGGATGCTATTTATCACTATAAAAATATAATTTCAAATGAGATAATTAAAATTCAGAGAGTTACTATAGTGATGCAATAATTATATATTTTAATCATTTTATATTGATATCAATTATTTATAAATTAATTCATTTACAATTAATGGAGTCTTTTAAATATTGTAAATATTTGCTTTGAATATTTTATTCAAAAATTAAAATTATTTTAATTATTAATTTAAAATAGAATAAAATGAGAAATTTTTAATTTTTGATTTTCCAAATGTAATATTAATTTTAAAAAAAATTATATTGATATAATAAGTAAGGAAATATATTGGTGATATTACCAACAACTTACATTGTTATTATCTAATCAAATAATTTTATTTTATCTCATAATTATTTATTAATTTATTTTTACTTAATTATAATTATGTATAAAAAATTTGATATTAAATAATAAAGTGATTTTTTTTCAAAATAATCAAATTACAATTATTTAATTAAATATATAATAATCATAAACTTAGATTTTATCTTTTTTATTATTATTTAAATATTAACCGATAAAAAACCAATAAATATATAGTTTTAAACTATATATATAGTTATGTAATTTTTTATATTAAAATATTCATTTTTGAAATTTATTGTTTTATTCAATTTAAATAATAATTTCCAAAAGTCTTTTATTTTAATATGAGTAAAACTTAATCATAAACCTTTTAAAGTTATTTAAAATATATAAATAACTATTAGAGATATTATTTTAACTAATTTGATTATTTATCAATAGGTAAATGATATTACACTTAAAAAAATTATTTAAAACTTATTAAAAGTTAAAAAATCAATTTTAAATATAACTATTTCAATAATTGATAGGAGAAAAAATATATTGAAAAATACCTTCTTTTATTAGTTTAAGAGTTATTAAAATAAATAAATATTTTTTATATAAATATATTATAATTATTAAAACTTAAACTTAAATTAATTAATAAAAATATAAAATAAATACCTTATAATTTAATTAAAGCTAAAAAAGTTAAAATAGCTATAACTAAATAAAACTTCATATAAAAAAATTAAATAAAATTATATGATAAATTATTATAATAAATAAATTATATATTTTGATATATTTTTTTAATAATTAATTAAAATACTAGGTTAAATAATAATAAATTAATTTATAAATTCAAATAAAAAAATAATATATTTGTAAATTAATATTTATTATTAAATAAATCAAAATAATAAATATTATTTTTACTTAATTTCTGAAAGAAAATTAATTAATATTAGGTTAAATTATTTTTTTAAATAAAATTATCTTTAATTGGCTTTGGCAATATAATTTAAAGATACCTAATTTATTATATAATTATTATAAAATATTTAAAGGTATTATTATAAAATATTTTCTAATTAAGAATATTAAGAATAATTATTATAATTGTTATATGAACTAAATTATAACTTATATAATCATAACTGCTTTTAGTAATTAAAAATTAGCTTATAAAAAAGAAAATTTTTATAATCAAATTAATTTATAAAATATCAAATTTCAGTCATTAATAAAAAACAATTGTTAAAAGTTAGAAATTTGCCAAAGCTATGGTAAAAAGTCATTAATAATAAAGGAGAGTATTAATTTTATATTATATATCTATTTTTATGAACTATATATTAGGATTTTCATTTATTTTTAATCTTAAAAAAGTCTTATTATTTAAAATAATAAATCAATCTAAATAAAGTTTAATTTTTCGATCTTATAATACAGATATATATTAAATATATATTATATAAAAAATAAAATCCCTTTAAATTTTAAAAGTATTTTACTATACCACTATTTATTTATAACATTATTATTTAAAATTAAGCTAGATTGGGATGATTGAAAATATATCAATAAAATACGTTCATTCATAATAAATTAAAAAATCAAAATTCAGGTTATTCAAATATTTTACAAGAAATATTATTCAAATGACAAATTTCACAATATCAGTTATATTGTAAGTTTTTTAATATTGACTTATTGATATATAATAAAATTATATTTTGTGATTATATTATGATCCTGTAGATATGGTTAAAATTACCTCTTTATTTTTTTTAATTTTCAAAAAATTTTCAAATAAAATATCTTTAAATTTTATAAAATGATGCATATAATTATTTGCCAAGTTTAATTCAATTACTAAACTTTTAAAATTATTTTTATACCAGATAATAGTATATAGATGATCAAATATGATCCAAGTTATATATTTGTTTGAAATATCTATGAGTTTAGAAAATTTCATTGATAAAAATGCTGAAATCAATTGAATATCAAGAAAATATATATATATAACTATTATAATTCGTAACAATTGCAAATTAATGATTTCTAAGTTCAATATTACTAAGTAGAATATTATTTAAAACTTAAATTACCGTAATCTATGAACTTGGAATTGTTAGGGTATAAAATTCTCAAATGGATATAATAAAGCTTTTAAGATAATTAGTGAAAATTGGTTTATCAGATTTTCTCACAGTATTTTACAAAATTATTGCCAAGTTAATCAATTTGAATAATAAGTATATCAAAAAAATATTATTAGAATAAAATATATAAAATGATAGATTAGGGTATAAGATATATATCAACTTAAAAAAGGGTTATTAAAGAATATTATACCAATATATATCCTTATATTTATGTAGATTTTATGTTTCAAAATGTTGTAAACAATCCATATTTGAATATTCCTATCTAATTCTGAAATTGAAGAATATCCACACTTCCTTAATATATTTGAAATAATTAAAAAATTTTAAAATGGCTGAATTTATACTATAATATATATTAAATTAATAGATTTATTATATATCAACATTATTCACTAGCTAAAAAGAACGAATTATAAATATAGCATTGAATAATATGAGAAAATCAGATAATTCAAAATATCAATATAGTCTAAAAATTCTCATATCAATTTGACATAAACAATATGACATCAAGAGACCCACAAACTATTCCAAATAAAAACGAATCGATAAAGGATAAAAATCCCCAATCCCTTACATTAAACTTAATTAAAACAACAAATTATCCCCATTAAAATTATTATCATTACTCCTTAACAATTAAAATAATTCGAAATTGAATATTAAAATTTGAATATGTCTTTGAGACCTAAAAAAACTTCATTTTCACCAGTATATAAACAAATTGAAGATTATTTAAATCAACTTTATTTTTATCAAAAATGTCAAGTTCAAAGTATTAAAATATATCAGTAAGTTCATTTTAATATTATGAAAATAGTGACATAACATATTTTATAGAGCAGTTTATGAATTATGTAATTCTTATCCGAAAGCTTACGATGACAGATTATATAAAAATTTAATTAAATATTTTAAAAATTATTCTCAATTAATTAAAAGAGTAAATAATATAAAATTTGATTTTTAATAAATATATTTTAATTCAATTAATCTTGTGTTTTATATTTTAACTTGATTAGAAATTAATTGAATCGAATACTGAAATGATATCAGTGTATTCTGAGGAGTGGAATAAATTTCATATGCTAACAAAATATGTTGATTCTTTGTTCGCTTACTTGAATAAGTCGATAGTCGCACCAAGACTCGCAGGGGATGAAGATGATGAATTGAAATTGCACGGTAATATCGATATAAACGACCACCAGGATCACTGGAATCAACTGAATCAAGATCTCGATGATTCTGAAGGAAGGGAAATACCACTTGGACCAATTTATGGCTATGACAGAATGACCATATTGAAGGTGAGCTATATTATTCAATATTTTTATTATTTATTTATAACTCTCTTGGTTAGCTATCGCACTTAATTTGGAAAGAAGAGATTATTCTAAGCATTGAGAAAAACGATCAGAATCAATTAATGAAAACTGTTTTCCGAAGCATTGAAGAGCATCGAAATCTCAAACTAATTAACCTTCAACCCATTTGGGAGCTGAATCAATCATTGATCCTCATGGAAAACTGTAATACGGATGAACTAGAACTCAATGACTTGGAACTTTACAAAAACCAATTTGAGTTACCATTCATGGCAGCCACCCATCAATTTTATAAGAGACAAGCTGCTGGTTTTATATCAGAAGGAGACATGCACCAATTCATGATTAAGGTATTTTTAATTCATCAAATTATTACGCAATAAGTTTATGTATTTCTATTTAGGCACTTGAAAGGATTGAATTTGAAGAAGCACTAATTAAAAAAATCTGTCACGAATCTTCGTTCTCAAAGGTAATCACGACTATAATTCATTTACAATGTGTATTTAATCTTTAATATTTAATTTAGGCAATCCATCCAGTAGATATTGAACTAATTATAAATTATAAAGATCAATTAGATGCAGCTTTTGATAATTTTTTGATTAATCATCAATTTGAACGTAATTTACTAATCATGAATACAAAGCGTAACAATTATTAATCTAAATACATAGAATGTACTTTAGCATATAAACTAGTCAATCGCATTCCCAATGGAATTAATTCAATTTTGAAAATATTTGAGGATTATGTGGTTAAAATTGGATCGGAAGCTATTCATGAATTTGAACAAGGCCCAAACAAGGTAAATTATTCTATTTTTAGATGAGAAATCATTATTAAAGCTAAAAAACTTAGGATCCAAGAATTTATGTAGAACTACTTTTGAACACCCATACTAAATTCATGTCCATTACAAACAGTACATTTTTGAATGACTCTCAGTTCATTGCAGCTGTCGATAAAGCTTTCAGAAGAATTATTAACGCTCCTCGCGATCCAAAGGGTATACCTTATGGTCAGCCACCAGAAATGCTTGCCAAATATGCTGACTTAATGTTAAAAAAAGGTGTTAAACCTTTAACCAATAGTCAACCAACCACCAGCACCAACTCCAATCCTACAGAAATTAACGATACCGACCCCGAGTTGAAGTTATCAAATATGGTAAATTTACCAAATATTCCAACAAATCAACTGTTATTTATCAAAAAAAAATTCCATAGATCGTCCTATTCAAATATATTGACGATAAAGATATGTTTCAAAAGTTTTATTCTCGACTCCTTGCGAAGCGACTTATTCACGGTCTATCAGTTTCCGAGGATCAGGAGTCTTTAATGGTTTCAAAATTAAAGACGGAATGTGGACCTGAGTACACTACAGTATTACAAAGAATGATTACCGATTTAGCTATTAATAGAGATTTGAATCAATTATTTAAGACATATTTGAGTTCTATTGAAACGAATCAACCAGGTATATATCAAAATTACTCTAATTTTTATTAATTACATTAATTTGTATATTTTTAGCAGTTTCAACTAATTTTATGATTTTGACAACTGGTGCATGGCCTATTAATAATTCATCTTCTCAAACTGTAAATCAAAGAAATGAATTTAGAGTACCTGATATCGTAAATATTTAAAATTCAGTTTCTTACATTAAATTCATTTTACTAATTATTTGTTTAGCTCAACTCTAGTATTTCGACATTTCAAACATATTATCATTCACAACATACTGGTAGAAAGTTAAATTGGCTATGGCATTTATGCAAAGGTATCATTTCTCATTAATCATAAATAATCAACATATCCAGATTCATCATTTTTGGATTTCTTTAGGAGATTTAACGTTAAATTATTTACCTAAAAAGTATGAATTGAACTGCTCTCTTTACCAACTTAGTGTTCTTTATTGTTTCAACGAATCCGATACTTTAACACTTGAACAGATTCAAACTCAAATACAGCTTCCCATGAATGATATTATAAACATTTTAAAGTCTCTTATCGACAACAAATTATTGAACCCTATTGAAAGTCCATTAGATACCAACCTTAGTCTAAATCAAAAATTTTCGCTTAATATGAATTATAATAACAAGAGATTTAAATTAAAGTTGATTCAATTTAATCAGACTGAAATTCAAATGGAAGATAAAGAAACTGTGAAGAAAGTTGAAGAAGATAGAAAATTATATTTACAGGTATGGTTTTGATTAGGTTATTTTAAAATATTTTATTAATTCCATTTTAGTCTGTTATTGTAAGGATAATGAAGTCCAGAAAACTTTTAACCCATACACAATTGGTTCAAGAAATTTTCCAACTGACACAAAGTCAATTTAAACCATCTATCCCTTTTATTAAGCAGACTATTGAATCTCTTATTGATAAACAATATATGGAGAGATCTGAATCTAATAGAGACTGCTATGCTTACTTAGCTTAAACTGGGGTTTAGTTAATTTAAGTCGTCTAGATTTTACACGGTTATTAATATTAATCTACAGGATTACTTATCTTATTCGTTTTGAATCTGCTAGGGTGATTGTAAAATGTTAATAATTTGATGAAAAATTAATCACACAATTAATAAAATTCAATTTTATATGCTAAATATATACTGGAAAAATTTTACTATTTAATATATGTCGTGATAATCATTTTTGATTAAAATGATCTTATAATATAAACATTGTTTATGTCTACATAATAAATATTCATTGTTTCAATAATTGACCTAAACTTCAAGTAGAAAAATTGATTAATTAAGAATAGTTTTGAGTGTAAAATGATTGTTAAATCAATTATATAAAAATTGATTAAGCAAAATGTATATGAATAGGAATGATAATATATAATGAAATTGATTAACTTGACACTAAACAAGAGATCATTAGCTAAAAGTGCTCATGTAACTGGAACTTGACGATCTAATGAATGTGATGAATAAAATAATATAATTGCAAAATTATTATTTAACCTTGCTCCAAAATTAGAAGCTGAGTATATAAAAATAGTTACCAAATTGGATTCCTATTAAACAAGGATTCTAGTCCTAATAAATAATAGAATAATAAATTAATGATAATAAAATGAATACCATAATAATTATTCACGTTAAAATCATCTAAAGAATAAATTAAAAAGTATAATAAATCAGTAAAGAATTATTTTACTACAAATAATGTTTAGTCAGCGAGATAATAAAAGATAAAGTACGAAATTGATGACAATTCAATAAGGAGTTAATCTAAAAATGATTATGTTAGAGTGAAGCAGCCTTAGGGAATTGAACATCATATAATTTTTCAGGTATAAAATCAGCGACAACTTGACGACCACCAAACCAGCGTCCATTTAATGCTTTGACGGCTTTTTCAGCTGAGGCAACCTGAGAGAATTTGAGGTAAATGTCACCCTAGGATCGTTAGTAAAAATGATTTGAATATATAAATTTCAAGGATACTTACTGCAGAATTTCGTTCGACTTGAATATGAACGACAGTGCCATAAGCTCTACATTCGTCAACAACATCTTCCTCAAGTTCTTTGACCCAGTTGGGCGAAGTTTCCCTAAATAATAGATAAGAAATTAAATTTGCACTAAATTATTGATTTAGCTTACTCATCAGGATTAAACATGTTTTTCAGAATAATGGATCTAGATGAAGCTAATACAGCATTTGATGGTCTGGCAGGGCTATCAAGCAGAAAGTTAATAATGTGTAAATAAAGATAAACACGTAGTAGGAAGTTACCTTCTAGATTGATGCGAAAGATAAATAGATTCATCTTCTTGCCTTGCTAGTTTTTGCATCAATTCAGTTCTAGATTGAGAGGTTAAAGCAAATCCAGGATTATCTAAAACAAATTAGTTATAAATAGAGATATATATTATGTAGATATAAATTATACTAACCAGTATCATCCAAACTAATATTAGGCAAAGAACTCTTTTGGGTGACTAAGCCCACACGAATCTAAAGAATATAGATGAATAAAAATGTTAGAATAAATATAGTTCAAGGACTTACAGGTCTACCGTTAAGTTGTTGACCATTCATCTGTTCCAAAGCTTTTTTAGCATCGTCACCATTCTTGAATCTGAAACAAATTAGTAAACAACATTTGGTGAGAAAATATCATTCACTTACTGAACAAACCCAAATCCTCTAGATCTTCCAGTTTCAGGATCTTTATGTAAATTAACAAATTCAATGGGACCAAATGGCTCAAACACACGTTTAAGATCATCTTCTGAGAGATTGAAATGGACAGAACCTACATAAAGACGATGGTAAGGAATATCGTTACCAGCTTGCTCTCGACTAAAATAAAAAAAATTAATAAATTATCAAATTGTAGATAAAAATATAATAATTACGCGTATTGTTCCGAAGTCATTCCAATTCTATTCTTTTCAGCTTCTGTATGTTCAACAATAATGGGAATTCCCAATAATTTTTGTCCAGTTAAACCAATAGCAGCTGGAACGGAGTTACGATCGTAAAATTCGATATATCCAACACTAATATTAAAATTAGTCAAATTATAAATATATTATCAAAATGTGAAAATACCCTTTGGATCTTCCTGTATTACGATCTGTTACAATTTTAGCTTCTCTAACTTTACCAACTTTGGAAAAGAAATGATACAACTCTCTCTGTTTTAAACGAGCTGCTAATTGTTGGACGAATACAGTACGTTGATCACGATCATATTCGCTCACTTCAGGAGAGGGAGAACGAGGTCGTCTATAAAAAACTGTAAATTATGATATAGAATATCGAAAGAATTCAATTTACCTTCTTGGACTGCGTGATCTAGAGTAGTCGTAGCGACGAGAGTATTCACGACTTCTATGACGGCGGGAGTACCTCTCGCTAGAGTGAGAACGAGAACGAGAACGGTAACGTCTACTACGGTCGCTATATCTATCCCTGTACTTATCTCTGCTGCGGTCACGATACCTGCTTCTAGAATCGTCTCTATACCTTCTGCTTCTAGATTCGGAATCTCTAGAGCGATCCTTGCTTCTTCTATAATTCAAATGAAAAGTTAATTGCCAAAATTTTAATAAATTAGTACAAATATTTACTCTCTTCTGGGGGAAGGACTACGAGAAACTCTACGTAAAAGTTGAGGAGATTGAGGGGTAGAATTTTTAGAATGGTTACTATCGTTATTTTTCTAAATAAACTTAAAATTAGCAAAATACTTAAATTTAATTTAATTCGATAAATTACTTGGAAAGGAGCTTCTAAAAGAGCTTCAACATCTAAATCGTCATTCATATTATGATTTCAATATTTATAAAATTGGAATAAGAGTAATAATAATATAAAATTGTGGTAAATATACTTTTTAAATTACAGTTACTTGAGTAAATTTATTATTTGGTGATAGAGAATTAGATTATGAATTTTTAGGATTTCGCTTAAATTGAGGGGTGTTGGGTTGAATTTATATATTTTGGGTATGAATATGGGATTTCTCAATTTTTGTGATACTTTTGTGTCATGGCAAATTGATTCAATCTCAATGATTTCATAAAACCGCAGATATTATGAATGCATTTAATTTGTTCAATTATTCATTCTTTGTTTTTTGTAAAGTGGAAGAAGGTATATAATATCAAAATAGTTTAAAATATTAAATATTATTTGTTATTAATAGAGCTAATAAAAGTGTTATAAATAAAATTTGATAAATTTTAATAAAAATATTTATAACTTTATCTCTGACTATTTTTGAAATTATAGAGACAAAAAAATGAGATATTATACAACCAAATGGATAATATATATATAATGAGATTCAATGAAAATTGGTATTTATGGCAAAAGTAATAAATATCATCACAAAGAAATCAGATCTAATATTATTATATTATATTATACTATTTAATTAACTTATTTGATATTAATATTGTAGGAAGATGTTAGCATATAAATAATATTTGATAAATATATCATTTTATATGAATTAATCAACTTCTTTAATTTTAGTACTGTGAATTTAAGCTATATAAGTATAGTATTTATTTAATGAATTATATCATATTTATTTGCAAATCACAATATTAGCAAAGATATCGAAACATATTAGAATTAAAATTGAAAGGAATTTCTTTGAATAGACTAACTGTGGCAAGTTTGATATTGACTATATTTTAATTATTTAATTTTAGATAGTTTAATTTTAAATATATTAAAATTGGTGATTTTAGCTGGATAATTCTAACTGGATACATTCCATTTAGAGAATATATTTATTGGATATTCTTAAATGTAATATATATTAAATAAATATTTACTAATGATTGTTTTACATCGATTAAATTAATAACACCCCAAAATTAAATAAAAATACTAGCAAATTTTAATATTTACTCCTACGTCTACCATTATACCTAGAGGAATGACTATTCAATCTATTAGGAGCAGGTCGACTTGATAAGGAATTTTGATTGATTCCTCTTTTCGAAATACTTGGAATAGGTCGCGAATCCACAACATTCATAGGGGTTCCAATACTTACATCGATTCTGTCGCCTACAATAAATCTGCACTCTCCCAAAGTTTTCAGTTTGGTGGAATTTCTGTTTGATTGGGAAATCATACCCAAATCTCTGAAAGAGTAGGTAAGTCGACTCCGATCCCAATACACGATCCTGAAGTGGAGAGGTGTCGATACCGATACGTTATTAAATTTGATTAAGACTTGTTTAGCTAGATCTTTAATTGTTGAAGTTTTCCTAAATTGAATAATAATAGATAAATTTTAATAGAATTTCACTAAGTTTCAAAATTTACCATCCATATAATATAAATTCGTTCTGAGGACTAATTCTATTAGTAGCAAAATCTTTCATACTAAATAACACTTCAATTAATAAATTAACAAATAAAATTGAATTTTTATTCACTTTTGATATTTGGAAAATTGACAAGTTGTAAGTATCATAAATGGACAAACCTAAAAATTTTCATCAATAAAAACTAATTACATATTATATTTTTAATACTACTTTGAGATCTTTGTCATCTTTTGTATCTGTTTTGTTATTTTCACTCATTATATTTGGTAATGGAATTAGCATTTTATTTTGGTAAAATGTCCTGGAATTTGAGGAATTTTATAAAAATTATAAAATCTATGGGATACTGATTGAATTTGAATCAAATATAGTTAACAGGAAATTTGTTAGAATAAAAGATTACCTTAAAGCTGCTGTTCTTGATCTTAAGCGAAATTTAACGTATTGGACTGGATTTTTAGTTAAATTGTTTACTCATAATATATACTTGAGAAAAATATAAATTTCAATTACTATCATCAAAGCATTTGCATCTAACTTAATATAAAATATAAAATTATATATTTATATTAAATAATTGCATATAATAATTTTCACTTTATTTTTTTTATTTTCAGCTATATATTATATTTGTATAACTTTTATAATTAAAAGTTAAATTAAAAATAAATATTCTCATAAAAAATTATATAAAAACAAAATTAGTATAATAATTATTAAAATGAATTATTGTTAATGTAAGTAGATGAATCGGTTAAACATATAAACATATTTTCATATTTAAGCCCAATTTTAATAAATATTATTTATTGTAATTAAAGAATTTTTACTAATAAAATCTTCATAATTAATTTAGCAATCTTTAGTTAAATCAATTAATATAATGCATAAAATCATATTTTTTGACATACTTTCTAATGGCGTCAATATTGTTTAATATTAAAATATATTTATGGATTGTACTTGAGACTCAAGTATTTACTACACTAAAATTGAACAAAATGAATAATATATTTTTCACAACTGTCGTTTATCCATTTTATCATCAGGCTAATATAGCCAAAATAAATGAGCTTATGTCGCATAGTAATTAATAATTATTCAAAGATTCTTTAATGGTAATCTTGCTTATTTTAAATAAATATTTATTGTTATTATTATTAATTCGATAATTCATTTAAGGCTATATTGTAATGCATCCAATAGAAGGCAACGCCTTCATAAAAAACAACTGAAACTCATCTATATAAGTGAATTGTTACTGAGATCCTCAAATTGAACTTTAATGATAGTTTTTAAAATGATCAGACTAATTATATAGAAATTTTATAAATTTATCTAATTTTATCTTGAAATAATATTACTAAAATAATTTTATAAAGTTTATGGTAGTAGCTTCAATGAAAATGAATAAAACTATGATTTTACTAATGAATCCATTGTTTGGATATTAACATATTTTGATACTTTAAAAATTTATGACTAATAAAATTCTTATTATAAGAATTAAAAACTCGGAAAAATTTAATGAATCATAACATATTACTGACTTCAGGGATTTTTAAAATTTAATGATATTGTGTGGATCGAATAATTTTATATATTAATTTGATTGTATTAAATTTTGTCTTTGATAAAGCATCGAATGTAAAAATTTATTTCAAATTTCAATTTTAATTCTAGAAAATACTCCTATTTGGTGGAATTTGAATATACCAAAAATATTGCCTAAAATATTGGCTCAAGTCTATTAAGTTTAACTTAATTGATCATTCAAATTAGGCAAAATTTGATATTAGAATAAAGTTAAATGAATAGCCAAGTAAAAAGCTATATTTTTAAAATAGTTACAGGTATAGCTAATAAAATGGTACTAAAATAGCATTAATTTTACGAAACTTGTAATTATTTTAACACCAAAATATATATTATACCAGCTTAAGTCACAAAATTAATGTTAGAATCTTTCGGCAACCAGTCATCTACATTACCAGATATGTAATAAATAATGAACATTAATTATAATGCATCAACTATCAATAAACTTTTTAAATATATTTTTTTTTCATTAAAATAATTTTTAATTTTATTTCCTTCAATTCGTCAATATTATTCCATTTTCAGACTTTTTATAATTGCTCAAACATTTTTTTTCAAAACTAAAATATTCTTTGGAATTCGTGTAAAAGAATTTTTATATAATCCTCTAAGTTGTTTGAAATTTATCAAATCTTAGAATTAAAAGTTATTTTTATTTCAAGTGTGGTGATATATCGGATGAAATAATGATAGTACTTGAGGGTATATTATATAATTATAGATAATAAATAGAATACACACATCGAACCACCCAAAGTTATTGAAGTACCTCAAATGGGCGTTTGATACTAATGTAAAATGTACAAGAAAATTCACACTCAATGGAATATTCAATTGTAAAATTCATGCTCATAAATTATTGTTATGATATTGGTAAACGAATTGATAAATAGAGTTAATGCTACACTAAACTTTATCATCTATAAATAAGCGTCTCATCCGTTGAAGTACTAAATTCAACTTTTTTTAACCTTTATTTTATATATATTTTTTTTTAATTTTTTAATTTAATATTTTATATCAATTTGGATAGCTGAACAAATACATCATATAATAGGGATGCAATTCACCATATTTAATTGTTTATTTTTGTTAACAGGTTTTGAAGCTACCAAATTAACGCAATTTTTGCAAAATAAAATTAATCAGGCTGGAGGAAGTGACCAATTCCATGATATTTTGGTGCAATTGACTCCTGCTGAAATCCATAGCTACAAGTGTCACACCGGTGGTAGCTATGAAGAGTTAGCCAATGCTAAAGCGAAATGGGTGCTTCAAAAAGTTCAGGCCCATTCTAACACAACCCAAGAATTGGTTATGCCAACAATTAGAAGACTACAGACTGAAAAACATATTTTGGACTCTGAGAACTTTTTCCTTACCAATACTCTGTCTATTAAGGCTAATTTAAAGGCTATTCAGGAGTTAGAACAGTTGCCAGTGGTTAGGGAAATTAGTTACAATGGCTTAGTTAAAGCCGAACTGGGAGTTTCTGAATATAGTGAATGTCGTTTGGAAAGAAGAAATAATAGACCTTATTATGACAACTGGCATGTTAACTATATTAAAGCGACCAGAAAGGTCAGAAATTACGTTGCTAATGCTACCAAACTGGTTATTGGTTTTCCAGATACTGGTGTTGATTTCAGGCATGAAGCTGTACGTAGTAATTATAGAGGTCTCAGGAAAAATGGATCTTATAACCATGACTACAACTGGTTTGATACCATAACTAAAGACGATCCTCTTTATCCCAATACAAAATGCCCTCCTAACAGCCCTGAGCCTTGCGATGACACTGGTCACGGAACAATGGTAAGCAGTATTGCAGTTGGTACTAATGTCATCGGTGTCAACCCCAACAGCTATTGGATCGCTTGTAGAAACATGAATCAAGAGTTCAGTCAGCTCTCCAACTATTTGCGCTGCTTGCAGTGGATGTTCGCACCGACCCGTCGTGATGGCAGCGGCTATCGTGTTGACTTGCGCCCTCATGTCATCAACCACTCCTATGGATGTAATGGAGATGAAGGATGTAGCAAAACCTCTTTCAATCTTGCAATCAATACACTCAAGAAAGCTGGTATCTTGAGTGTGAAATCTGCAGGTAACTCAGGCTCCAGTGGCTGTGGTACCATTACGACCGAACCCGCATCTGCCCCAGATATAATCAATATTGGAGGTTTGGCATACGACTCCAATCAACGCTACACCTCTAGTTCAGTCGGTCCAGTTGCAGGAAGGCGCTTATCTGTCAACTTAATGGCACCCGGCGACCGCCTCACAGTAGCCGAATTTGGTACCGAAAACGCATACAGCGTTTGGGGCGGTACCAGTTTAGCCACACCCCAAGTTGCAGCCGCTGCCGTGATTGTCATGCAGGCATGTCCCATGTACCTTCGTCGTGTGGATGACGTTATCCGGCTCCTCGAGGAGACTGCCACTCCCATCTATTCCACTATGGGATGTGGTAATGATTCACCCCGATCCATCCCCAATAACGAATATGGCTACGGTTTGATCAATGTTGAAAAGGCTGTGATCAAATGTTTAGGGGAATCTGGCAAAAAATTATAACTTACTAATTAATTAATCTCAAATAAATTTAAATTGAATATAAACCCATTTATTATTAATATAATATTTTTTGTTATTTTGATAATTGCTAATTCAAGAGTACTTTTTTCATATATATATTATAATGATCTTTATATTTTATTAAAAAAAGCTTATCAATTATGCAATTTATATTTAAAAATTTATAATATCAATAATTATCAACAATATTAATTTAATAATTATACAAAAATTTTAAAAAAATGTTGATAGTCAAAATATTATAATAACATTTTTAGAGAAGTAAAAAAATATTAATTAAAATAAAATAATTTACAATCTTGATTAATATCAAACAATTTACACTTATAAAATAGACTATTACAATTTTTCAAAATTTCCAATTTTAAACGATACACAAAAACCCTAAATTGCATAGGTAATATATCAATAATTATTTATAGAATTTCACAGTTGTATAATAACAAGTATTATTTAAAATAATGTAACCTAAAGGAACAACTTGCTGTTGTTGAATGAGATTATAGCATTATCCAACTGTGAGAAGAAGAGTTGGCAATAGAATAGGGCTAAATATGTTTTGGAAAAAATGCAAATTTGATATTGAAAAATTGATTATTGTTTAAAATATTAAAAAAAGGATAGAGAGTATATGAAATAAAGAAATAAAATAAAAAAAAATATAAATTTAATATTTGAAAAAATAAATTAATTAAAAAAGTAATAAAGAAAAAAATGAATAAAAAATAAAGAAAATTATAAAGAAAAAATTCAAATAATTTCTTGATTATAATTAAATTGAAATAATTTCAATTTACAAGCCCCTATGGCCCAATGGATAAGGCATCGGACTTCTAATCCGGGGATTCTGGGTTCGATCCCCAGTAGGGGTGTAAAATTTTGTTTTATAAACATTTTGAATTTCTTCATCCATTTCAATTTTTATTTTAATATATTTCACCAAATGTAAATCATTTTTAATACTCTTTTTATTTTTAATAACTTTTTGCTATACTTTTCAAAAGCTTCTAATATATAAATATTAGTTTTTTTATTAAAACTAAAATTTAATATTTTCAAATTAATTTAATTTATAGGAATTTTTTTCTTGGAATTATATTTTTTAATTACCTGAAACAATTATAATTACATGTTATTATCAGGTGAATATATTAGATATCATAGTTTTTTTAGTTTTATTTTCATATGAAGTATTTTTTATAAGTTTGACTTTATATATTTTATAATTTATTATAATTAATAAAAAAAAGGCTATTTTAACTTAATATTTTATTTTATTTTTTATATAAAAAATTTAAAAATCTATTAATTATAATAATTTATTATAAAAACCTCTAATTTTAATAACTTTTATTTAATTATAACCACTCAAGCTTTTTTTAAGTATTTATCAAATTATAAGGTATTTATTTAATATTTTTATTAATTAATTTAATTTTAAACTTTAATATATATAAAATACCTATATAATTAATATTAAATTACCTAAATAATTTTATAACTAAAATATATTGAAAAATATATTTTTTTTATTTTATTCATTAATGAAAAAATAAAAACAAAAATTAGATTTTTAAATTTAGGTAAATTTTTAATAAAATCTATTAATTTTAATATAAATTTAATAATAAATAATAGATTTAAATAAAACATTATCTTTATAAATTATTTATAAATCTTAAATAATTTTATAAGATTTATAATTGAGTTTTAATAATATTCAAATAAAAAACTATAGATAATTATTATTTATTACTTTGTATTTTTAATAATAAGAATTTTTGCAATTAAAAATAAATAAATAATTTAATATATAATATATAAAAATAAATATATAATATAAATTCAATAGTTTCTTTTATTATTAATAACTTTTTACTATACTTTTAGCAAAGATCTAACATTTAAAAACAATTCTTTTTATTAAAGATTAAAATTTGATATATTATAAATTAATTAAATTTTCATATAAAAATTTTCTTTTTTGTAAGCTAGTTTTTTAATTACCTAAAGCAATTATAATTACATAAGTTATAATCTAAAAAGTAAACTAAATATAGTAGTTTTTTCTAGTTATTTTTAATTAAAAAGTTTTTTATAATTTTAAATTTATTTATTTTATAATTATTATATAAAATAATAGGTTTTTTCAAATTATATTAAGAATATTAATTAAAAATACTTTTATTTAAAAAAACAATATAAAGTTTATTATTAATTGATTTTCCATTAAGAACTAAATAAAAATAACATATACAATTATAATCTATTATAATAATTAACATTCACTTATTAATAAGATACTTATTTAAAAAAATTTATAAAAGGGGTTAATTTAACTTATTCTAATATTTTAATTTATGTTTTAATAAAAGATTATATAAATTATTTAAAATTCATCAATTATAATTATTTGCTATAAAAGCTCAAACTTCTAATAATATTTTAGTAAGTTTTATTTAATAATAACTATTTTAACTTTTTTTAAGCTTTAGTTAAATTATAAGGTATTTATTTTATATTTTTATTTATTAATTTGAGTTTAAACTTTAATATATAGAAAATACATAAAAACTAATATTAAAATACTTAGATAATTCTTTAACTAAAATAAAAAAAATATTTTTTAATATATTTTTTTACTTTATTAATAATTAAAAAAATAATAGTTAAAATTAATTTTTAAAATTTTAATAAGTTTTAGATAGTTTCTTTTTTAACCTTAAAGTCATTTACCTAGTGATAAATTGTTAATTTAAATTATACTTTATTATTAAAAGTTACTTATAAATTTTAAATAATTTTAGAGAGCTTATGGTTAAATTTTATCATTATTAAAATAAAAAACTTTCAATGATTATTATTTAATTTAAATATAATTAAATTAAATACCTAATTTTAAAAAGTTAATTTTTTAATTAAAAAAATTATTATATATATATA
>JNEM01014418.1:0-19073 GCA_000697335.1 Conidiobolus incongruus B7586 | reverse complement strand
GTTTTTTTAAATATTAAAAGCTTACTAAAAATATAAAAAAAGTTTATTAATAATTAAAGAAAATATATATTTTATATCATGTATTTAATTTTAATATTTAAAATTATACTATTATTTAATTTATTTATTACTATTAATAAGAATATAAATAATTTTAATTTTATAGTTAATTCTTATAAGATACTATTTATATAGATAGATCTATTTATTAACAACCAATATATAATAAAATATTGTATTTTAATAAATAATAATTTTTATAAGCATTTTGTTATACTATTTATTTCCTTTTCAAAAGAGTATCTTAATAGATATATTATTTTAATTTAGAAATCTTATTTTCTAAAGTATTATCTTACCTCGAAAAATTATTTTTTATATATAATTGGATTATATAATATTCAATATAAATAATTAAAACTAATAAATCTTTCACAAGCTAAGAATATCATTTTATTTTCTCAAAAAATTCTTTGATTTAATATTGTCACTAATTAACAGCAGCTTACTTGCTTTAGCTATTTATTTTATAAATTTCTATTAGCTAATATTAAATTAATAATACAAAATATTATTATTATTAAAAATCGTAAATATTTCAAACAAATATTATAATGATAATTAATTTTGAAATATATACTAAGAAAAAAAATTGAATTATAAAATGATAATTATATTGTGAATATTGACATTAACTTATCAAAAGTAGTAACATCACGTTGCTATAATTCTGCTTATTATATTAATCTATACATTTTATTAGACCTAAATTAAGTCTGATTAATTATAACCAATAAAAATTCAGTACATTTTATGAGTTTATGTAAATATATAGTACAAAAATAAATCATTGAAAAATTTTTAATATATAATAAATTCATCAAATTTTTTTCTGATCATATTGTAACAAGATTAGCTGGGTATTAATGCCAGCTCTAATTTTTCACATGATGGTCAGAGATATAAGTGACTATGTGACCTACAACTCTAAGGGATATGAGGACCAGTTGGGTTGCAATGGCCATCCAATTAGGTTCATCATATGGAATTAACTGCAAATTGGGCAGATTAGAACAAATGAGAGCCATATTATAAAATTATGTAATAATGAGTGAAAATAAATAAAATGAAAATGTAGTAGAATAGATTTTATTATTGAAACAAGTAAGTGGAATAGTATAACTGGTGATAAGTTCGTGAGTGATTTCAGTAACACCAAGGTGAGGGTGTTACGCTTGGAAGTGATAGATATAGAAAAGGATAATTGGTAGTAGAATTGTAATTTTGAATATGAACCAAAAATCAAGCTTTCATGATAGAAGCTACTGGTGAATTTAAAGGCATTTTAAGAGTTTGTGGAGGTATGGCTGTGCAATGATGTATCCTTGTTATGGTTCACGGGACTGGCTCCTTAATCTTGTTTATCCAAGGGGACAGGATGCGACACATATCGAAAAATATATAATAATTTCAAAATCTGAGACTTTTTTGCTTTACCAAAATGTGTTCAATATTAAAATAATTGAAGTGAAAAAAAATAATAATAAATTTAGAAAATTTCCAAAGTATTATGTTAATATTTGTATAATTAAATTTATAATAGACATATAATGATAATATTTTTATATTTTAGAAAATGGTAAGAAGAATTTTTAACATATATAATTATATTTTTTGAACAAACTATTAAATACACTTCAAGTTTCATATTAAATAAACTTAGTTATTAGAAATTAATAATAACATTAAATTGATTATTAACTATTAAATTAGAAATAAAATGTTTATAATTAATTGAAATTTTAATTTCACACATTTTTTAATAGATTCATAAGAATTTTAATGAAAATTATAATATTCATAAAAAATTATTTGTTAAATTAATTTTAATAATTATAATTCACGATTTATTCTGTTTCGAATATATATATATATATATATATTGATAATAGTCACTAGTATTAATAGATTATTATTATCATCATCATAATAAATTATTTTAAATTAATATCTCAATTTTCATTAATTTAATCATATATATTATTTAAAAAAATTTCCCAAATGATATCACATAAATATGATGTCATTAAGAAGTAACAAAAAAATCTCCAATGATCAGAAAAAATCGATCGTAATTACTAATGTAAAGTGTCATATATATCTTCAAATTGACTATAAAAACAATGTCAATAACTATTATTAAAGTTATATTTCAAATTGAAAATGACAGAATCGACGCCTCTAATCCCAAAATCAAGACAAAATGACAAATTTACGGTGAATAATGTGATTAAAGAATTAGTAGAATTGTCACACCTCGCAGGTCCGTTGACAATTGCTACTTTATTTATAGGGTTTATCGATACGATTAATGTAATGTATTTGGGTAGAGTTGGCGACAAAGGTAACCTTGTTATATTTTTATAATGATTAATATTAATTATTCATAGAATTAGGTGCTGCAAATCTAGCAATGACCATAATGAATACATTTTGCGTATTACCAATCTCAGGATTTTTAGGTGCCTTGGATACGTTGGGGGCCCAAAGTCATTCCAATCCAGAGACGAGATATCAATTGAATCATTACTTTCAGAGAGTTTTCTATTTTGTTACACTCTTATTAATTCCTGCTACCATTTTTCTAATGAATTTGGATCAGATACTCCCAATGATTTTCAAAGATCAAGAAATTAACCAATTATCTGGTCTCATATCGAAATATTTGGTATTGACATTAATTCCTCTAATCTATTGTCAATTACTGCGCTCTTATTTAGTGTGTCAAGGTATAGTATATCCTTGGGTTGTTTTCTCAATAATTTCAATCATATGTCTCGTCCTTGGACTTTATATTTTTCACAATTACATCAATTTGAAAAATCCATTTTTGGCAGTTCCAATAGCTTATTCCATTGCAATAACATTAGGAATGTTCACTCTAATTGGGCTGGGAGTTCGGGAAGGAGGATTTCGCAATTTTCAAGGGTTCTCCAAAGAAGGTTTTAGAGGCTGGTGGATAATTATAAAATTAGGAATTTGGAGCTCAATCATGCAAGGGGGAGAGGTTTGGACTTTACAAATTATTACAATTGTGAGTGGATTGTTTGGTTCAGATTGGTTGGCAGCTCAATCTGTTGTGATGAGCATTCTAAGTTTGTTCAATTTTATCTATACAAGTAAATATTTTGTTAGGAAATATTTAGGAATTATATTAATGTTGGATGTTTTTTAGGTTTGGGAGATTCAGCAACCACTAGATTAGGTCATTTAATAGGAATGAAAAAGAGTAATAGAGCCAAATTATCATCAAGAATTGTGATTTTGTTAGCACTTACAATTGGAATTATACTCTGGCTCATTACACAGATATTTTCCAAAAATTTGGTTAGCTTGTTCATTCCAAACTCTATACTAATTCCTCTATCAACTTATATTTTATCCAGAGTCGCAATTGGCCAACTTTTGCAAAGTTTGTCTACTGTTTCCAATGGAATTTTGCTAGGAATGGGACGTCAGAAAGAAGGTGGCATCGTCCAATTGTTAGGATTTTACATTGTTGCAATTCCTGTAGGATTGATTTTAGCATATTGGTTTCAATTAAAGACTTTAGGCTTGCTAATTGGACTCATTTCTGGATATGGTGTTGTAGGAATATCCCAAGTCACCTACACTATATTCAAGAATTGGAATATAGAAATCTCAAATTCTGAAAATAGAGCAGATAATGAAAGAGAATTAGAGCAATCCCATTAATATTTAATATTAATTTTTAAATAATTAATTTTTTGGGCAGTCTAATAAACAAATTCCATTTTAATATAATACTAATTAAATATTTTATTTGTTTTATATTTTTCAATTGTTAATAAATATATAAAATAAAATAAATTAAATTAAATTAAACTATAATGAATCGATTATTCGGTACATCCAAACCTAAAGCACCTAAAGCCACTTTACAAACTGCTATCGCTGGAGTATGTGTAAACTTAACAATTTTAAAAATCATAATTAATTTATTGATTTAGGCCGATTTAAGAATCGATTCCGTCGAAGTAAAAATAAAAAAGTTAGATGCTGAACTTATGAAATATAAAGATCAAATGGCCAAGATGAGAGAAGGTCCCGCTAAAGTAATTTATATTCATTAAATAATTTTATATTTTTTTTAATTTTATTTTAGAATGCTGTAAAACAAAAAGCTTTAAGAGTTTTAAAAAATAAAAAACAGTAACTAAATTTAAAATTTCTTAAATTATCAAATTAATTTTGGAATTAGATATGAAGCTCAAAGGGACCTTATTCAACAACAAGTATTTAATATGGAACAGACTTCATTCGCTACAGAAAATTTAAAGAATACAGCGGTAACTATTGAAGCTATGAAGGAAGCTAATAAGGAGATGAAGAAGCAGTTTAAGAAAGTCAATATTGATAAAATTGAAGTATGTTGGATACTATATTAATTAGAGTTTTTAATCATATAAATTTTTAGAATATGCAAGACGAACTCGAAGATTTATTAGAAGAAGCCAATTTAGTGCAAGAAACTTTGGGTAGAAGCTATGGCATTTCCAAAGATATTGATGAAGATGAATTAAACGCCGGTAGTTATCATTTTAAGTAATTCTATTGATATATTTATTCATGCAACAATTTTTAGAATTGGAAGCTTTAGAACAAGAATTCGAATTTGAAGAAGAGGCAGTTCCCTCATACCTCCAAGATAATAATCAATTACCTGAATTTGTTGATGAACAGTCCCAAGCTCAAACTCAGGTAATATCCATCTAATTCAATAGCAGTGTATATAAACTAAACTATATGTATATTTCTTTAATTACCAATTATAGGTTGACGAATATGGTAATTATTTTTAGTATTTTAACAATATTCAAATTTAATGATAATATTCTAATTTTAGGATTACCTGAAGGTCCTATGAAAGTTACATAAATAGTTGTATAATTTGAAATTTAAATTTTGTAAACCATTATTTAAAATTGGAGAACCAGTTATTTTGGAGTATTAAATTAGACCAGTCATATATTTTTACATATTCCTATATTGAATAAAAAAATATATAAGCTGATATTTTTAAAATGGCGTTATTTTATGATTTTAATTAAATACAGCGGCTAGTTATTTTTAAATCTAGTAATATAGTATATATTTTGAAGAGAAACTTCAAGCAAATTTATGTTTTTAACTGTTAAAAATTTTTTTCAAAACTGAAAAAAGTATAATTTGGATTAAATTGATTTAAACATATAAAATTCTTAAAAGCGGTTACAATTTGAGACATTAACAATTAAAAATCATCTAATTTAACATCTATTAGAAACGCAGTCTGTTGATAAATTACTGGGGAATTTCGTTAAAGGGATGTTCGAAGTACAAGTCGGGCTTAATGGCATCGATTCCGGGACTTAATAAATAGGGTTCCAAATGGGCGTAGGAGTATAAGTCGGGATTATTGAGGGAGGACGAAATGTGATTCACAATGAGTTGTAAAGCAACCTTGTTGTCTTTGCCTCTGGGTACGATTACATCGGCGTTGGCCTTAGACTAAAAAATGATTTAGTATTGTGCTAAGCGGTCAATAATTGGAAACCTTACAGGCATAACAAAAGCTTCAAAGGAAGGTTTGAGCACTTTGACATAGTGATCCAACATCACTCTTAAATCTTTAGGATCTCGAATGGGGAAGCGCTTCACAACACGATTGGACAATCTGGTATCATCATCAACATCCAAATATACTTTCATATGAAGTAAAGATTTTATATTGTTGTTGTATAATAATAAATCACCAACAATTACAATAACGTGAGAAGGACTGTAAACTGTAAAGGTATCTTTTCTGGAAAATTTAAAATATTAATATTGAATCAGTAGGTATTAACAATAAAAATCACCTAGTATAAGTTTTCAAATCATAATCAAAAATCTTTACTTCTTGACCTTTTGTCAATTGTTTGAGAGTAGATTCTAATAGTTCCCAATCGATAGCATCTAACCCGAAAACATCAACCTCAAGAACTCAAGATAATCAACTAAAAAAATCTTACCAGGGTGATACAAGTTTAATCCACTGCAATTTCTATTCTGAGCGTTTGTCTGTTCAATACTCTTATAAAATTTATTCAAGTGAACAAAATTCACCAAAATTTCCCTATCTTGATTTAACTCTTTTAATTTTTGAGCTATTAATTGTCCGAATTCAGTCTATAAGGTTTAGAATTAGTTTTTGGAATTTAAATGGAATTGATAATTACTTTGCCGGAATCAGGACCACCTAAATAATGGTATTATCATTAATATAAGTTCACTCCTTTAAATATGATAACAATTAATACCTCCAATACCAACGATTAAAGTATTGTCTCTATCGCTAATATTTAAATTTTTTAATACCATATTCCTCTTTTTATTATGTTTTTAAATATTTCAAGTTTGAAATTTTAATACACTATTATTTATAATTATTCTGTTTTATTTATTGAATTTGGATAATTATGGGATTTTGAAATTTAACTATCCACTTTTTTTTCAAAATTTTGATGTATTGTTAATAGTAATTGTGGAAAGTTAAACTAATCAGATATTATTAGCTGAAAATAAAGTAGCTATATCAATCAATTAAGGTTTATTTATTTAATAGGAAACTAACAAATAATCTTAGATATCAATTCATTTTTATAATTGACAATAATTGTTAAGTTAAATTTATTTTAATATTTCCTAGAAATATTTCAATTTCATTAAATTTGGAAATTTATTTAATAAAAAATAAATTTTAAAGAATTTCAATTTCATGAATTATCCCTTCATACCAATTGTTTCTGATTTTAATTGTTTATATAATAATAATAATAATTTTTTAGAATTTAAATTTTTTTATATTAAAATCAGTTGAATATTAATTATTTTTTTGATAAAATTTGAGGATATTGTAATAATATTGGAGATAAACAGAATACATTTGAAATTTATAATGTGAGTTGATTGAAATTTTAACAAAACTTTATTCTTAAGATTTGTCATTTATTATTGTTATTCAATTGTAGTTGTGCTTTAATATAGAATAAATGATTAATTGATTCCTTTGATATAAAATTATTGAATGAAATGATATTTATTCAAAATAAAAAAATGAAACTTATGATAATTAAACTTAAATCTTAGAATATTGGATATTGAATATAAAATTTCAACTGATTGTAAAATTATGATGTAATATCAAAATAATTAGATCTTTCAAATATACTATATCTCATATAAAAATAAATAATACATTACACTATTATATCAGTAATATTAACTAAATGAACGAATAAATAAAATTCAATAAATATGCAAATTGTTTGACTATCAAATTTCAAGGTTTATTAATCTATTTAGGTAAAATGATCCTAAGCGAAAAAGGTGTTGAAATCATTGCAAACAAAGCTATTCGCATCAACTTCATTGCAGCAAGTGTTTTCACAAAAAGCAGCAGCTGCAACATTGTGGTTAAAATTGTTCTCATGGCAGCAATCGGAAGCAACACAATTCTGGTTGGCAAAGAAAATTGGACACCATCCACATCCTCCCCAACCTCCCCATCCACCACATCCATCCCAACCTCCCCATCCACCACATCCATCCCAACCGCCCCATCCGCCATGACATCTCTTAGCTAATTTACTACCACCACGAGGAGAAGGTTGAGGTCTTGGAGCAGGAGCAGCTCCAACAAATGAAGTAATGGCAACGAATAAGGCAAGTTGGCTAAAAGCAGTCATTATTGAAAATCTAATTCAATATACTGAAATTCACATTAAATTAGTCCCTATTTATACAATCTAATTCTAAATAAGCAATTTATCAAGAATTGAATTAATATTTAAAAAGTATCAAATATATTAAATTAATGAATTATTAATGTAATAAGACTAAATTAAATAAATAATTTAGTGTAATAGGATTGAATATTATTAAATAAAGGAATTTTGAAAAATGAAATAGGTAAGAATTCAGTGTTTATTACGCCCAATGTGGGGCTCGAACCCACGACCCTCAGATTAAAAGTCTGATGCTCTACCGACTGAGCTAACCGGGCTACTTAAATTGTAAATTTTTATACTCATCACTATATAAATATGTATTTTCTTTAAATTTTAACATTTTTTCTGTAATTATCCCAATCTAATCCTTATTATGTTCAAAATTAATTTTATTATAAATATGCATCTCATTTACATCTGTTGCTTTTCAAACTATAACAAATCATTCGCTATCAAGTATTTGTTAATTCAGATATTGATGTATATTCTTCAATATATTCCTTGAATAAATACTCTAACTAGGATTATTTATTGATATTCATTTTATGTCAATTCTATACTAGATTTAATTAAATAATAATTCACAGTATTGTATAATAGCTTTATTAAGTTTGAATTTCCTGTATGATTTATAATAATTTTTCAAAATATACTAATAATACTTTATATTGTATATATTAATATGTAATAATATAACCATAACTTGAATACACATAATGCTTTTTTAGTTTTGATTTGACTTTAAAATTGATGTTTTTAATTGAAGTTTACTTCATAAAAATAAAGACTGGATTAATACATAATCTATTATATTCAAAATTTATGTTTTTCTAATAGTGTTTTTTTACTTGATAATACGCTGTAAATTAAGCAATAGTACTTTTTGGAGTTTAATTTTTGGAAAGTGAGTGAATATAATAATTTCGAATTATTTGTAAAATAATACTCAAGTTATATAATTATCTAATATAATATTATTTATGCATCGTATCCTACATTTATTAAGTAGTAATTGACATAAAATACATTATTAAATTTTATTGAAAATAAAATTCAACTATCACGATTTCATAAAGTATATGTGTTAGAGTATTTATTCCATAATTATTAATGTATATTAAAGCTTTAAATAATAAATTTATACCCCAATAGCTTAACTATGTAACATTAATTTTTTTCAATTAAAATTTTATTAGGTGATAATAATGAGTTGTAAAATTCCTTTTAAATTTATAGTTCAAATTTGACAAGAATACAATATATTTAATATTTTTTTAAATCAAATTATAGCATGCTTTCATTCAAAGTATATTGATATTTTACTTTATATATATATCATTAATCCCTGCTATTGATACCAATATTGATATTAATGTAAAGCTATATAAAGCAAAAACATCTATATAATATTGATTGAATCATTATAATATTCTTTAACTTCCATTCAATGATTTGTTAAGTTATTAAAATAATATCAATTATATGTCCAAAGTAATTATCAAATATCATTGATGTTAAATGATTTTTATAAGTATGCATATATAACAAAATTTGAGTATAGAGTGTATAATGTTATTATATAATTTTAAATTATTGATTGATGAAAATATCAAAAAATCATGAATAGTAATGTAAACAAGATTATAAATTAACAATTATAAAATTTTTAATAAATTTCCTATTATTAGGTTTTATAGTAATAATTATATTTGTATAATTAAATTGAAAAACAAATTTTAATTTGAAATATTTTTTCTTTAATCCTTTTAATTTCATTTAATTAATTTTTTGGTTATTTTAATTCATTAATCAAAAACGTATTTGGTTTAAAAATGAGAATATATTGTTACAATGTCAGTAGCAAAGAATGCATAAAATAAGTGGCTGAGGTAAGTAAGTTATTGCTAGTAAGTGACAGTACTAGATTGAAAGCTTTGTTGGGTGGATGAAAGGATATTGTCAACTTGTGAGAGGTCTGTTGACCTTCCTTGGCTAGAGTTATGACATTTGTTCCTTTATAGTCAAATTGTTGGCAAAAGATAGAGTTTAGAGGAGAGATAGGTCTTTTAGAGAATGAAGCCTTTAGAATAAAGAGATGTGACTTCCATAGTAACATCTTTATAAGAAAATAGATGTTGAAATAAAGACGTTGGAGCGGGTAATCATTTAGATAATCGCATTACTACTTTCATAAAACTGACAAAAACCTACCTATGTTCTGATATTTACATTAAATTTTTATGGAATAAAAAAATGAATATTGTATTATTCCAAAAAATTGTGTGCAAGACATAATGAATATATTTGTAGGTTGAGTTAATTTATAATAATAATGATATATATTCAATTTCTATCTTTTTAAAAGAAATATATTGGTTGTTTTTAAAAAACGCAATTATTTAATTTCCATAATAATATGATTTTAGTTGGATATGAAACCAAAATATTGTGATAAGATGATGAATAAGTTAACCTTACTATAATACTATTTGGAAAAATATATTTCCAATATAATGCTAAAGCTCTATTCTTATGAAAACTCAGATATATAGGTAATTATATATCGTATATATTGTATAAATTAAAAATGAGGATATAGAATAGGATATCTAAGTGGTCTATTTATTCAATAAAAGTCTAACCGAAAAAGGTGTTGAAATCATTGCAAACAAAGCTATTCGCATCGACATCACTGCAGCAAGTGTTTTCACAAAAAGCAGCAGCTGCAACATTGTGGTTAAAATTGTTCTCATGGCAGCAATCGGAAGCAACACAATTCTGGTTGGCAAAGAAAATTGGACACCATCCGCATCCTCCCCAACCTCCCCATCCACCGCATCCGTCCCAACCGCCCCATCCGCCATGGCATCTCTTAGCTAATTTACTACCACCACGAGGAGAAGGTTGAGGTCTTGGAGCAGGAGCAGCTCCAACAAATGAAGTAATGGCAACGAATAAGGCAAGTTGGCTAAAAGCAGTCATTGTTGAAAATCTAATTCAATATATTGAATGTTTGAAAGAAACTTAGAATATTTATATTACTCTCATATTTTAATCAATATAAATAAATACCATTTATATTATACACCTAATTATATTAAATAATATAATTTGATAAAAAATTTTAATCAATCAAGCCTTAAAAAATATTTATAATTTTGAATCTATCTGATTTTTTAAATAAATGAATCTTCAAAAACTAAAAATTTAATATTTTTAATATTTCTATTAACAATAGTTCCAGAAAGCTACTTATAAGAAGCTTACATATTTCATTATAGCTATTTTTGAAATATATAAAATAGTAAATTAATATTCAATCTAATGATTACGATTAATGATATAAATACTGATATTTGTAACCAATTTTATCCTCTTATTATTGATTTTCTGAATATTTTTCATTTCCAATTGAAAAAATTAAATTAACTGTCTAATAATGAATAGTATAAAATAATTTTTTTAATTATCATATAATATAAATTAAATTTCGAATCAATACTCTGAATAAGGTTTTAATCATTTATATCAAATATTGATAAAAACAAATTTAATAAAAACCAATTAAATAGATCTAGTTTATTAAAAATTATCAATATGATGAATTTACTAAATTATATTTTTCTACTTATATAGTTATTTGTTTCATATATATATATATATATATATATATATATATATTTCTTCATTTTGATATGAAAATATTTTTAACCAAGTAGAAATTTTAAATTTGGTTTATTTATGAATATTTAATAAAATTAAAGTGAAAATTTTAAAATTATTGAATTCTTTAATAATTTAATATATTTAGACAAATTTTTAAAGTTATAAACTGGAATTTGCTAAAATTTAAGTAGTGAGTTTATATCTTATTAAACTGTCCTTTTCTGATGATATTACATATACATAAACACACTTAAATCAAATCCTTGAGTGCTTTAATAATCTATTTAATAAAACTAACCAAAATATACAAGATGGTTTTATAATATCCAATATATCTATTTATTTTTATTCATTCTAAGCAAAAAAAGTATTAAAATCGTTGCAAACAAAGCGATTCGCATCAACATCATTGCAGCAAGTGTTTTCACAAAAAGCAGCAGCTGCAACATTGTGGTTAAAATTGTTCTCATGGCAGCAATCGGAAGCAACACAATTCTGGTTGGCAAAGAAAATTGGACACCATCCACATCCTCCCCAACCTCCCCATCCACCACATCCGTCCCAACCGCCCCATCCGCCATGGCATCTCTTAGCTAATTTACTACCACCACGAGGAGAAGGAGACTGAGGATATGGTCCCGGAGAAGGAACAGCACTAACAAGAGTTAAAATAAAAGAGATCAAAGTAGTGAATTGATTAATAAAAGCCATTTTGAATATTAAATTCAATATAGCTCTTTACATCGCGAATCTCTTTCTATTTATGTTGTTTCAAAATCAATATATTTTTTATTCTGATATAAATAACTAAATAAATAAATTATTATCATAATTTTAAATAAAGTATTAAATTTAACCAAATATACTTAAATAAACATAATAAAATAATTAAATAAAGTCGAATATAAATAAAATTTAGTGTATTTTAAAAGTTAAGGAATTTATATATTCAAAACAAATATATCAAATTCAAAAGCTTAAATATATAAAGAAAGAAATAATACAGCTCAATACTGTGCTCAAATCCACAGCCTTCCAATTAATAGTCTAATGCCCAACCTACTTTGCTAACCTGGCTTATTATAGTTAAACTCTGTTTGAGTGTGAATATATATCTATTAAATGGGAATACAATTAAAAACAAATACACTTCCCCTTATTGATCAACTATATATTACCTATTATAATTTCAAACAAATTATTTAATTTTTAATATCTGTATTTCTACTTGAGACTGAATATTTACTTGATTTTAATTAACATTTCAATTTAATTATAATCAAAAATTTGTATATTTCAACATAAATAATATATATTTTTTAAATATATCAAATTTTTAAATTGGATTATACTTGTAATTATATTTATCTAGATTTGACGAAATATAGATAAATAGAATTTATATTTATAATTATGATATTAAATAACTTCAAATTTTTAATAAAGTTCTATAAACTATTCAAACTAATTTAATGCATATGATAAAGCTAACTTTTAACCTTATTAACTACAGTATATACTATTATTGCGATGAGTTTATAATGTAGAAATATTTGGAATTAAATTTAATCAAGTGCATTAATGCAAATATAGAATTTGTTATGATTTTCATGAAAGGATCAAGGTTTAAGGCCTGTGAAATAAACATGTATTATTCATAATAGGTTTATGATTGCTAGCGTATTTAATCGAGATAATTATTATAAGTATTCAATACTTAAATCAAATAAAATTTTATTAACAATGAGATTGCTCATTGACAGTATAACTGAGGAAAAACTGCCTAATAGAATTTATCAATTTTATTTATATCAATAATTTTCATTGTTACAATAGAAACAATTGGTAAAATAGATGATTTATAAAGTTAACATGTATGCTAATCGAGTGTATTGAAAGTTTTCAATATGATTACTTCAGTCTCCAAAATGAATTCACAATTATAAAATCATTTGAAAAAAACTCAACTTTTTTCCTTGGCAAATCAACATATATTAATTAATAATTATTAGAGCTGGGCCAAAAAGGAGATAATTCAACTTTCTGCTTTAAAGAAAAATATAAAGTATTCCAATATAACAATGCTTCCAAATTTAAACTGCCATTTCTCAAAAATATGTGAACAGGTCCATTTTCGTCGTACTCAGATACTCATTTCAATTACAAAGGCTCATTCACCTTGACCACTGTGTCTTTGTCAGGATATATAACTATCAATATATCTTTAGATGGATCTGGAGCTGGGTGGAATGGAAAATTCCAGCCAAATAAAGCAGTTATAGTATTCAATAAGAATATGTAATATAGATAGTATGATAAATGCCCCAAAATGAAATTTATAATCTAAATTAAATTTAAAAATTGATATAATTTCAAATATATAATAGATTTTTAAATTGATTAAGAGATTTGCAATCTGTATGGAATAAGTCACAAACTAGTTTTCCAATATTTGAAACCATTTAAGAAAATATTTTGTTTAAATTAATTGATTACTCAAAATTATGATTAAATTATTTTTTAAATTTATAAAATCTGGATTTTGAATTCAAATTTACCAATTATCATTAACTTATAATCATAATTAATTTATTGATCTAATTACTTCATTATTAACATGTAGAGGGAAGTTTTAATTCATTTGAATAATATTTGTAAAGCCTTAATTTATCAAATTTTCAACAATTTTAAAAAACTGATTCTAGTATATAAAATATTTTTAAATTAAAAAATACTGGAATCTCTAAAATTAAAGGATTAAATATAGAATTTATGTTAGTAACAATGAAATTGTGTAAAAACTAAATATAAATAGAGGTTTTGAAGATTAAGGTATTAAAAAATGTAATTTAAAAGGGTTTGATAAATTGAATTGTTAAGTAAAATATAATTTTGAATATAATGAAAATGAATAGCATTTTTTGATTTATCAATGGAAAAAGTTGGAGAATCGGGGTATCGATCCCCGTGCCTCTCGCATGCTAAGCGAGCGCTCTACCATTTGAGCTAATTCCCCATAATTACTTTCTACTTATATTAATAGGTTTCGATATACTTAATGAAATGTGCATTATCAGATACTCAAAAAAATCTAAATACTTTCCAATATTTTAAAGGTTAATCATAATAATCAATTTTATTTACTCTATTATTACCATTATCAATAATAGATGTGTATTCTAATATTCAATATTTACTAATCTCCATTAAAATTAAATTTCAATATATCATAATTAAAATATTTTTCCCTTGATATATAGTCGATTGATATAGAATTTATTTTTTACTTTCTTATACTACTGAAATGTAAAAAAATATATGCTGTATCTTGTAATATTATTAGTTTTATATTATCAAATTTAAAATAGAATTTTTCAGTTAAAACAAATGAATACTCTACTAATTGACACATTCACTATTATATTATTTAGCAAAAATTTTAAAATTTATCACATTGGCATATTAAATTTATATTTTAATTGTTTTATAAATTGAATGTTCATAAAAAATTACTGGTCACTCTGGTCAGCACTTGGTGAATAAAGATTAAAGATACAAATAGCCAATTCTATTAATTGATTTTCAATAGAAATATCAAATTATTTATTGTTAAATTTATATTATTTGGAATTAATCTAGTTTTAATTATGAATTTGTTTACGGATTTAGAAGTCAATACATAAAAGTATACTATTCAATTTACAATATATAGTATTAACAATTTAATATGTTCTAGAATATATATCCTTAAATTTTCAAAACAATTAAATATTAGTTTATTCTTATAAATGATACCAATTCATATTTAGTAATGTGGGATTTTCTATGAGTGTATGTAAGATTGTTACTATCCAAATAAATTACAAAACATTGAACCAGTTTTTTGATCAAAAAAATATTATATCAACTTGAGTATACTGTGAAATTTATAATTGGCATTACAAGAATCAAGCTACAATATAAAACTTTAAAAATAAAGTTTAAGAGTCAAGTTAGTCAAAATCTAAACTTTGATTAAATCAAAATATAAAAAGTTTCAGAAATTTATAAAAATATAAAAACATTGAACAAATATTACAATAAAATATATTAGTAATTGAATTAGAAGATAAAACATCAAATTATACAAATTGAAATTACAATCAATGAATATGTATAAATAATTGATATAAAATTTATATAACTTTATTTAAACTCATTAATTTATTCTGAATGATTCTTTCTAATATATTATATTCAGTTTTAATCAATCAATTGACACCAAATACAAAGCATCCAGTATGTGTAATTGGTGCTGGTATATCTGGTTTGCACATTGGCCACAAACTCCATGGTAAAGGCTATT
This sequence comes from Conidiobolus incongruus B7586, assembly GCA_000697335.1. Classification (NCBI taxonomy): domain Eukaryota; kingdom Fungi; phylum Entomophthoromycota; class Entomophthoromycetes; order Entomophthorales; family Conidiobolaceae; genus Conidiobolus; species Conidiobolus incongruus. The sequence goes on along the minus strand of JNEM01014418.1, from coordinate 3,230 downwards.
CCGTTAAAATATTCGAACAAAATGAAAAAGTTGGAAGTAAGATGCATACATTTGGTCAAGATGGAAGAACTTGGAATATGGGATCTGTATTATTAACTAATTCATTTACCGAAATAAACAAAATCATAGTAAAATTCGGTATTAAGAAAATTGAAGCGGTTAAAGGTGATACTGTAACTTATAACCAAGATTCTGGAATGCAGATTCCTGTGTCGGATAATGTTAAACCAGAGGTTATTTCAGCGTTCAATAGCTATTTTCGGTTGAGATAAAGCCTGAAAGTGGAGCCTGGCCTTATGGATGTGAGTAAAGAGTTATTTCAGCCATGTTCAGTTTGGATGAAGAAGTATAACCTTGAGGCTTTAAATTCTACAGCACTTACCTATTTAACAATTAAAAGTTATGGTGCCCTTGATGAAACCCCTCCAATTTATTTGGTCCAATTATTCGATTTATTGGGTAGTGGCCAAGCCAACTTTTATCAAGTACCCGATGGAATGGATGAAATTGCTAGTCAGTACGCTAAGGGTTTAGATGTTAGTTTAAACACTAAAGTGATCAAAATCGTGAGAAATAAGAACCAATGCATTGTCTTCACAAAATCCAATAATGGTAAATTAAAAGCAAATCTTTGTCACTCTGTAGTGCTTGCATTTCCCCCTCTCTTAAACGATCTTTCGAAGATCATCCTGGATTTTAGTCAAAAAGAAAAAGAAGTTTTACAACAAGTGAGTATTAACAAATATTCTACATTTGCAAACCATGCCCCTGGGTTCTCTCATAATGCGTATTCACCCTTGCTCCCTCCTCCCAACCCATCTGTATTGGGAGATTGCCGAGTTGCAATCTGGTACAACCATACGAGAAGTGCCTTTGTTTCATATTCTTGGACTCCAGGAGCATTCAAGGAACCCACAAGTCAGAGTAAAATGGAAAATTACAAAAGGAACGTAATTGGCACTTTTAACAAACTAAAACCTGGAGAAGGTGGAAATCCAGCGCTCTACGGTAAATCTTGGTCCTACTTTCCACATGTCCTAACACGAGAATTAAAGTAAGGATTTTACTCCATGTTTGATCAAATTTAAGGGACTAAGGGATTGTGCTATTTCACACCACTTCTGAACCTGGAGAATTTGGAACATTCTGCTCGAACTGCAAATTATATTGCTGAAAAACACTTTAAATAGCTGTTATTAAGATTTCAAGCGTCATTATAAATGAGAAAAATTTCAATAATGCTATTATTTATTATAAATAAATAAAATTATTAATACTATTTATCTTAATCCTTTTCTTTACAAATTTATTACCAAACTGACATTATTTTATAATTAATTCAAATATAGATTAATTGAAATAATGAATTCAAATTAATTTTTTTGAAATATTTTTCTCTATTTCCATATATTTATATAATATAGAAATAAAATATATTGTGCAAAATAATAAGTTGATAGCTATTATAAATTTGAAACTGATTTAAATTTGTGATTTTTGTTAAATAATCTTAGTAAAATAAAATTATAATTATTTAAATTTTTATGACATATTCAATATATATAAACCATAATAAATTAATTTATAGATTTATAAATTTTTATTAAGATTTCCTCACTTATTTAATTAAATACTTCATAAATTAAAATTTTGTTAATATTTTTTTTTAAATATTATATTATAATATTTACTTTATTAATAAATTTTGATTATATTTTAATAATTTATCATAGTTATAATAGTAAATTTATATTGATTAATAAATTTATTATTTATGAATTTCAAATTTTAAATTTAATTTTGATTAAAAGATAAAGTTTTTTAATCTAAAAATTTATATAGATTAAAATTCAAATTTTTTAATAAAATTTAATAATTTATAGCTATAATTTACTAATGAAATAACTTTTGTATTGATTTTACTTAAAATAATTGAATTATTTCATTACTCTTTTTATTGAATATAATATTTATTTTAAATAAAAAATTTTAGATTAAATAATATGATATAAATCTTTAACTATATATATTTAAATATACCATATTCTCTTTAGAATCATTATTTCGAAACATTTAATATTTAAATTAATTTTATATAAATTAAAAATAACTATTAAAGTTTTGTAATTTAATTATTATTTTATAATAACATTAAATTGTTGAATTCTATTTCTAGTATATAAATAATATATCAGAATAGATTTATATATAAATTAACTAAATATTTGTAAATAAGATATTCTAAATTTGGAAAATACTATTTATATTTATAGATATTGAAGAGATATATCTTTCAAGCTATAATTTCAATCAATTATAATATAAATTCATAAACTCAAAAATACTTAATAGTTTTAATTTGAATATTATGAAGATATTTCATTATTAGTTTTACTAATATATTGAATATATTCAAATATAAGATTAATTTAGTTAATATGAATATAAGTTTATATAATTAAATAAAAGCTAAGAAAATCTAATATATTTAGGTAAGATATATTAAAATATAGCACTTATACTCCCATTTAATATCTTTTTATATTTTAACTTTTCTATCTAAACTTGCCTAGAATTTACTTCTTATCCTATTTTACTCAAATTACTCAAATATTATTTTAACCAATTTAATTATCTTTAAGGTATTATAAAATTATTTTTATAAAAAGTTAATAGCTAATTTTCCAATTTGATTATTTAAACATTCTCAAAATAGCTCAATTTTGATAAAATATATTGATATAGCTTTTTTAGTTTTAAACATTAGGATAATATAATAATTAAAGACTAAAAATATATTTTGTTTTATTTTTTATAATTTATTGCTTAATTAATAAAATCCATTATTAAAATTAAATTGAAAAAATTAAATAAAAATATTTTATTTAATATTTTTCAATTTTATTAAATAAATATTAGAAATATGTTGATAGGTTAATATTAATAAATAAGAAACACTATATTATTATATAATATTATTTTTTAATTTTTAAAATTAATTAAATATATTATATATTAATATATTTATTAAATATAATTTCAAAATATTTACCAAATAATATATTTATTATGAAATATATAAAATTAAAATTATTAAAAAACTCCAAATAAGGAATATTCAGGATAAATTAATAAACTTAATATATATCCTATTTTAAAACATATATTATAAAATTTATAAAAGAATTAAAAATTTTAATTATAAGAATACAAATTTCTTATTACTTTAT
>JNEM01014410.1:0-23905 GCA_000697335.1 Conidiobolus incongruus B7586 | reverse complement strand
TATTTGTTATAATATAATATATATAAAATAATATTAATATTATTTAATATTCTTATATAATCTAATAATTATTTTTATATTTTTTAATAATACTATATTTACTTATATTAATTAACCTATAAATATACTTTACATTATATTTATCTATAATCTAAATATACACAAACTTAAGTTTAGATATATATTTACTATAATTTTTAATAATGTTATAATAAATTAATTAGTATTAGTAATTCTAGTAATCTTATATATTAATTTATTTTTATTATAAAATTAATCAATATATAAGTAAATTTTTTTAAAAAGGGATTTAAGTATTTTAATACTAATATTATTTAAAATAATAATATTAATATATAAATATTTATAATTTAATAAAACTTATAAGTATAGTGGTAGTTAAACCAATATAATATAGAGGAAGACTAATATAAAAGTAGTGTGGTATAGAATGTAATAATATAATATGGTTATAATGTGCAAGTATAAACAAAGTTTAATTAAGCTTCAAACTGGGGTAAGTCATTGATATATTATGGTTTATATTAGGTAGTGCCAATATATTATAATATTAATAAAAAATAGTTTTAATCTTAAAAGTAGTGTAAAAGTAAAAAATAGTAAGAATTGAGAAGAAAAAGAAAAACCTAGTTTATTAGATAATTTAATGTTATTTATATAATTAATTTAATTATATAAGTATAAATTAATTATATAATTTATTGTTAATTGAATTATATGAAAATATATATAAGAATTTAAAGAATTAGTCTCTTAACACTCCCTTAGTAAATTTTTTAGAGGAGACATACTCCTTAGATTTTTATAAATAGGTATAATAGGTTAAGGTATTCTTAATATTTTCTAGGGGTTCTTATGTAGCTTCTTTAATAGAATAACCTATCTATTTTATATAAAAATAAAACTTGTTCCTAATAAATTTAGATTTAATTATGTAATTAATTTAGTATTTTTTTTCTCTATTTTAATTAATAATTAAATCTAGTTTTAAAGCTATTAATCAATTAAGAAAAGTATTAAAATCTTTAAAATATGGTTTAATTTTAGATATATGAAAGGTAAGGTTGATTCTTAAAGTTAAAGATAATTCTAAGGTAATATTTTAAAAATTTAAATCCATAAATTAAATCTTATAAGGACTATAATATAATGGTAAGTATTTTGGATTTAAGCTAGATTTAAGTAGGGTAGGTTTAAAAGTAGATAGCTTTAAATATATAAACATGCTAATTTTATATTTAAAAGGATTTCTAGATAACTTTGAATATTGTTATTCTATAATCCTTTGATTTTCTTCTAAGTTAAATTTGATAAGGGAATTAATATGCTTGATATTAGATTGAAATTCAAAAATATCCAAAGGTAAGTTGATTTAGAGTTTCAAAGCAATTATTAAGTTAGGATATTATTATAATTGATGAAATAAAGGTTAAAACCTGTTGATTTGTTGATAGAGGTATTGAATAAATATTAAAGTTGGTAGATATAGGTGTTTTAATTTAATTAATTAGTGTTAATATAAGCTTTAATCATTTGCTTTAGGATTTTAATAATTTTTTTAGCAAGTCTATTAGTTTGGTGATAATTGGTAGTAAATATAGTTAGGTTAATTTTAAAGGAAGAGGATAGTGAATTCTAAAATCAAAAGTTGAATTATATATCTTTATTAAATACAATAGTTTGTAGAATTTTATAGTGGGTAAAGATATTAAAGAATAATAATTGTGCAATATCTTTAGTTATAGAAGTTTTGAAACAAGGAATAAAATAAATATATTTAGAAAATGAATCAATTACAATTAATAAGTTATCATAACTATTTATTGATTTAGGGATTTCTATGAAATCAAGCTAGATTTGTTATTAAGTTTTATTAGGGACTTATAGAAGAATAAGTTTACCATATTTTAATTTAGTATTATATTTTGTTCTTTAGTATATATCACAGGTATTAGTGTATTTCTAAACTAATTTAACTAGGGAAAGTTAATAATACTTTGTTTTAATTCTCTCAGCAATTTTTAACTAAGTTTGATGTTTTCTAACAGGTAAATTATAGTATTCATTAAATATTATTTATTAAAACTTAGGAATATCAGGAATATATAGACAATTATTATAATATAGTAGGTTATTGATAATTTTAAATCTTATAACTTATTTTGATTGGTTTTCTAATGATTTAAAGAGTTCTTCTTTAACTAAAATAAAAAAACTATTATTTGGTAGTGTTTTTTAAAGTAGTTTAATAAATTCTTTATTTCCTTTATTAATAATCATTAAGTTAATATTTGTTGGGTTTTTATAATTAAAATAAAAAAATAGGTATGTAGGATTTTTTAACAAGGTATCTACAACATGATTTTATTAACTTAAGAGATATTAAATAAAGAAAAAGTAAGCTTAGATAGTGTTAATTTATTTAACTTGTTTTCTTAATAAATACTTTTGAGTATTTATGTAGATAAGTGATTTATCATCTATAAGTATTAAAAAAAAATTATAAGATAAGAAATATGAGTGATTTTTAATTATTTCTATCAAAGCAAAAAGTTTTTATTTATTAACTAGGTATTTTAATTTAAATAGTTTTATTTTTCTTAACCAGAATGATATTGGTTTTAAGATAATATTTATAAGGTTAAACTCAACTTATTCTCCTTTATTTATCATTTTATTTTATTGCTAAAAAGTAAAATATAAATTAAATTTAAATTAAGCTAATTATTTACTAATTACAAAAAAACTAGAGTTAGTAAAAATAATAGTAGGTAATATTAGATTAAAGATAGATAAAGCAAAAGCATTAGTAATATAGAAAATTAAAGCATTTATATAAAAAGTATATAGTGGGGTTTATTCAAAAAAAGAGTTTTTCTTCAAGAGATTAGTAAGAAAAATAATAAGTTCAATAAAAAAATCAATGAAATCTTTAAAGTAATTTAATAATCTAAGTATAATCATAAGTTGATCTTTGTTTATAAGTATAATAAAAGCTTTAATATTATTAAGTTTAGTTAGATTAATATTAATTTTTTAAGAGGAAACAATATAACTATAGAAAAAGATAGAAAATGCACTAAAGATGTATTTTAATAGTTTCAAAAGTAATTTATATTTTTGAATAATTTGTAAAACCTAATTAACATATTAAATATATTCTTCTTTAGTTTTTAAATAGATTAAAATATCATTAAGATAAATAATAACAAAGTTATTAAAAACAAGGTTAAAAAGGGAATTGATGAATTAAGTAAAAGTTACAAGGATATTATATAATCTAAAGTTTATAGCTGTAAATTTATAATAACTTAAAAGAATATTAAAAGTAATTAAAAAGATAAAATTTTTTTCAACTTTAATATTATAATATCTATTCTTAACATCTAATTTAATAAATATAATTGATTTAAGTAGTTTATCTTTAGTATTATGTAGGTTTAATAATAAAGTTTTATCTTTAATAGTTTTAGAGTTTAAAACATATTTGTTAATATATAATCTTTAACTACCATTAACTTTTTTTATAGAGAGAATTAAAGATTTTTATTATGAGGAAGAAGGTTTAATATACTTATTTTTAAATAGTTTTTAGATTTCTTCTTTTAAAGTTTAATATTATTCAAGAGATAAATGGTAAGTAAACTTTAAATATAGTTGTATACTAGGGAATAATTTAATTTTATATTTAATATTATATTTAAAAGGTAATTTATCCATAAGTTTTAAAACATTAGCAAATTAACTTACTATATTGTATAAGAAGTGGTCATTAAATATAATTTTATTAAAGTTAACAAATAAAATATTAATAGATAAATAATAGATAAATACATATCCCTATAAATTATTAGGGTTTTTAATTAGTTTTTTATATTGATTTTTGTTTAAAATAATAAAATTATTTGCTATAATTATAGAGTTAGTGTTAGGTATAGTATTTAATAGTTTTATAATAGGGTAATATTGATTTTTTGTGATTAATTCTGCTAATTTTTTTTAGAATATAAAAAAAATAGATTTGTAACTTTCTAAGGTAATATTTATAGATATAAGATTATAATATTCAAACTAATTTTAACCTAGTATAAAATTATAACTAATATTACCAACTAAGAATTTAATATATTAAGAATAGTTAAGAAATAATAATAGGTATTTAAATATAGTATTAGATGCTTGTTCTATTAAGTTATTAGTATATTTAATTATCAAGTTATTTTTTTAGATAAGTAAAGATAGCTTTATAATAATAACAAAAGAGATAATATAACTAAAGCAACTAAAATTAATTAAAACACTAACAGGTTTATTAATAAAAGAATTAATTAACATAAACAATAGGGTGATAGTTAAAGGTAAAAAATTATAAGATAGATTAGTTACTAGAATATTTCTAGTTTCTAGTGGTTTAATTAGTTAGATTTCTTTAGTATATATAGTTTAATTTGTAGAATCATTAGTTTATTAAAACTTTTGTGGATTAGATTAAAACTTGCTAACTAATTGTATAAAGGGTGATTTTAAGGTTATATTAATATTATTCAGGTTTGATTTATAGTTGGTAAGTTGGGAATTAAACAGATGCTGTTTTGTTAAAGGGTATTTGTTAGTTTTATAGTTAACTTAAGTCTTTTAGCAATAATAACAACCTTTATTTATTTTCAAATAAGCTTTAACTTTTTTAGTAAAGATTTTCTCATAAAACTTTAAAACAGAAATATTTATCATTTAAAACTTAAGTAAGCTAAAGTAAATTTTAAAGGATTAATTTTTAAGAAAAGAAATTTAGTTATAGAGTAAAAGATATTATTAATTATAATTGCTATATCATAAATATCAGAAAAAGATATATTATTAAAGTGTTCCTTATTAACTAATTAAAGCTTCACTTAAAGATTAAAGCATTATACTAGTTTGTAGATTTATTTTTCTTTAGTGATATTTAGTATATTTAAACATATTTCATTAAATTTCTCAATTAATTATCTTGTAAAAGTTTTTTATTTAAGCTAGAAAAGCTTTTCTCTTGTTAATTAATCTTAATCATTTTGGTAATTCCTTTTTTTAAAGGTTTTTTCTAATTTTTTAAAAGTTTATATCTTTGTAATAGGTTATCCTCTTAAAAATTCTTTAGGATTAAACTTGTAATAAGTTAACTACTAAGTATAAGTAAATTTTTCCAAAAAAGAAATAGCTAGTTTAAGGATATTCTTTAAATCTTCATCAAGAATTAAATCAAGGTAATTTTTTATACTTTTATGATAGTTTTTAAGCTTGTAAAGGTTTTTAAAACTATCATAAATAGTTAATTTGTTTTTAAAGATATTAAAGAGGTAGTTTAATATATTAACTATAGTAAGATAGCTGGTTTATTAGATTTAAGCTCTTTAAGACATATTTTTTTCAATCAGAAGTTATTTAAAATAGGTTTCTTAGAGGGTAATAAGCTTTTAAAGGTTAAAGTCTTAGATTCACTTAATAATTAAGCTATTATCATTATTAAAATAATATAAGGGTATTTTCTTTTTTAGTGGTATTATAGTATATAGTGTTAAATTTAAATAAAATTAATTATAGATAAAATTTAAAATAGCAATAAATAAATTTGATACAAATAGTTATTGATTTCTAATAGGTTTTTTATAGTTTTGTTGCTGGTACTATATAAGTATAGTAGTAATTAAACTAATATAATATAGAAGAAAACTTGATATAAAAATAGTGTGGTATAGAATATAGTAATATAATATGATTATAGTATGCAAGTATAAATAAAGTTTAATTAAACTTCAAATTAGGATGAGTCACTAATATATTAAGGTTTATATTAGGTAGTGTCAATATATTATAATATTAATAGAAAGTAGTCTCAATTTTAGAAGTAGTGTAAAAGTAAAAAATACTAAGAATTGAGAGGAAAAAGAAGAGCCTAATTTATTAGATAATTTAATACTATTTATATAATTAATTTAACTATATAATTATAAATTAATCATATAATTTATAGTTAATTGAATTATGTGAAAATATATATAAGAGTTTAAAGAATTAGTCTCTTAACAAAACTAAAAAGATTTAAGGGATTTTTGTTTTATATACCTTTTTAATTTATAAACCTATAAATTTTAACTTACTTTATTTAAGATTTAATATATTAATCAATAATATATTGATTATAATTAAATATAAGATATTATAATCAAGTAATATATTATAATTATATATTTTAATTTAAATTAATTTAGTTAAGGATTATTTAAGTTATAAGTAAATATATAGGTGATTTTGATTTTATGACTTACTTTTGCAAGCTAATATATAATAAAATATAATATATATATAAGTTTTATTATTTAAATCTTTTTAACTCATAAATTTATAAGTTTTAATATTTAAATTAATAAGTAATAAAATATAATTTAATATAATTATTTATCCTAGTTTTGTTTAATTTTATTAAAAATTATTTCAATTATAAATAAATATATAAATATTTTAATTAGATAGCTAAATTCAACAAGTTAATAAATATATTTTTATATAAACTTATATTAATTAATAAATATTAAAATATATATTTTGGAATTTAACTAAAACTTAAAAATAATTAGAATAATTATTATTAAAAAAATTTATTAAAATATAATTAACTAAAACTTTTATATTAATTGAATATAATCAATAAATCAGAAAAATTTATATATAATTTTTTATTAGATTATAAATCAATATATTAAATAAATTCAAATTAATCTTTTTTATAAATTATTTGAAATAATTTTTTTTATATAAGAAATATTTATTTAATTATAAAATAAAATCAATTTATAATAAATTTTATATTATTTTTTAAATAAAATTATTACTAATTAATATTATCAAAATAATCTAAAACAATTTATTATTTTTAATGATAAATATATAATATATAAAGCTAAAGTCATAAAAAAATTCTAACTAGAAATAATTCAAAAAATTACCATTTTTAGTATTTTTTAAGCTATAATTTATATGATTATAATAATTTTATGTATTAAAAAACCAAATTATAAGGATGGAAATTTTTATAAAAAATTTAATTAATTTATAAAATATTAAATTTCAATATTTAAAAAAATTGTTTAAATATTAAAAATTTGCTAAAGGTATAGCAAAAAGTTATTTATAATAATAAAAAAAAGTATTAATTTTATATTATATATTATTTATTCAAATGTATATTTTTTCAATTATAAAAAATTCCTATTATTTGAATTATGGAGTAATAATATAGTTTATAATTTTTTAATTATAAATATTTTTTAGAAAATTTTACAATTTATATGATATAAGCCTCATTATTATATTATAATTTATTTGAAACTTAAGAGAATTAAATAAAATACTAAATATTTTTAGTAATTTGGAACTTGATAAAAAGTTAATATAGTAATATAATTATGATATTAGTGAATATTAAATTGTTGTAATATGGAGATTTGGTTTATAATGGAAAATATAAAATATAGTATAAATGGCTTAAATATTATCATTATATCTTATAATATCTAGTAATTTAGTATGAAGTGTGTTTCGTCAATATATCTGAAGAATGAATTTTCATCGTTTAACTGAAATCTCAAAAATTTTCACCAAATAACTCTATATAATGCATCTAATTCCAATCAATGGCCAACTGTAAAAATAATCATAATGTTAAATAGATATTTGAGGAATGCTTTGATTTTCAATATATTGTCCAATAATTTATTGGTTACATTATAATTAAGTCAAATATAAATTATTCGATATATTTTAAAATTATTCTAAATTTAAATATTAATAGTAATATAATGCTTTATTAAGTGAAATTTTATGAATGGTTTAAATATATTTCAAATTAATGAATCAAGTAACTGCCAATGACTTTTTAATATAAATATTGGAAATTTATCAAAATTATTACATATATCTCTTTCAATCAAATTGAAGAGTATAGTTATATGAATGAAGTTCTTAATATAAATAATGATATTTAATGTCATTAACAAATTTAATTATTTTGTGATAAATGATTATTCTGTGATATTCAAAAAGTTCTAATTACTAATTTTTTATTATATTTTGATTTGACAAATCCCTATCAATTTCAACTGGTTAATCGTCAAGAAAAGGGAATTGAATTATTCTTAAATTCTATTGGATGAATTTATAATAATTAATCAATATTATTGAATGAAATAATGAATATATAGAAAATATACAGTATCTTCTAATCAATTATAAATAAATGAAATTGATAACAATATTTAGTTTCGAATATTATATATATCTTGATGAATATATGTAATTAATACTTCAATATACTTTCGATACATAGTATAATCCAATTTAATGCAATTTAACATGTTTAAAATTAAGAGGCAACCATATTTATAGAATATCAAATATTGATAACATTACACAATAAATATATCAAATGAAATTATAAAATTAAATTTTAATACAAATCAATTCTTCCAATATAATCTTTTTGAGTGCATTTTTATTCAAGACCAATGCAATAGTAGTCAATGAATATATTAACTTGATTTAATTTCCATATATATTCTAATGATTTGATTTAGTTGCGTATGTTATAATCATAATTAAAAAAATTGTTTGGATCAGGAATTGTCTACAAAGTTTATTAATATATTCTCAAAATAAGGAAATATTCAATCAAAATCAAAATTGACAGATTTAATATCATATGAATTTTCATTCTTTTATTATTATTATTATTATTATTATTGTTATTTTAAAAATACAAAATTATAAATTACTTTAATCAATAGTATCTTAAAAATGGTCCAAAGTTTTTTAAAATATAAATAATTTATTATAATATCTTAATAAATGTGATAAATATATATATGAGTAATTAATAAATATAAGGATGAGCATTTGAATAAGGTTAGTTAAACTAGTGCTAGGAGATCTAAGGAGGTATTTCAATAAATAAAATGATGTGTTCTGTATTGGGTTTTCATGATAAATCCTCGGGATGATGACCATAAGTTTCATTGTCGTCTTTGCTTTAGTGTTAGATGTCATATTCTTAATTGCTTTAAATATCAGCATCAGCGTCAACACTAAGGTCAGCGTCCAAGTCAGTATCAACAACTTCATCAGCATCATCAACATCAACATCAACATCATCAACATCAACATCAACATCATCAACATCAACGTCATCATCTTCTTCAACATCAGCATCAGGTTCAGCTTCATCAAATGAGGAAAGAAGATCGAGATCAAGAGCAACTGCATCATCTAAAAATAAAATTAATTTGTTATCATTATAATAAAAAAAGAATCAATATTACCATTATCATCACCATCCAAGATACCAAGATCAATAGCGTCTAACAAAGTTTCATCGGAATCATTATCATATATAGCTACATTGAGCAAGTCTAACAAATCGCCGTAGCCATCATCATCCTCATCAACACTAAGTATACCCAGAATTTTTTTATGTTGTTTTTCACTTGAATCAGGGCCCGTTAGGATATCTAATACATCTTCAATCAATCCATTATCTTCATCGTCACCCGAAATAAGACCAAGTTTAGAAAGGAGTCTCTTTAATATACAAATTAAATCTAATCCGCATTTTTTGTGATGAGGGTGGTCAGGATTTGGATGTACAGGCTTTGGTTTTGGTTTTGGCTTTGGCTTTGACGTATGACCATGACCTTTTTGGTCGCCGACTTTAGCCTTAACTTCAACTAAACCGTCCTTATCATTTTGAGCTCTGCGGATTAGAGCATTTTCGTAATGAGTCACGGGAGTAGCAATCAAAGAAGCGATTAAAATGGAAAATAAAGCAGCGGTACGCATTTTTATACACAATAAATAAATAAATAAATTAATAATTTAATGCTATCATTCATATACTCTAATCTCTTTATTTATACTCTCATAACAGTTAATCACTTTGAATATTATTGAAAATCCCACTTCTAACTATTTCTCATATTATTTATGGAAATTAACATTCTCCAAATTTTTGCTAATCTTTAAACTGATTTCAAATCGATTTGCCTTTTATATTATTTGATTGTCTCAAAGTAAATTTAGATTTAAATTAATGGAGATTTATTATTACTTTTAAATCAAACTACTTATTTATTATATCATAGTTAAAATGATTTATATATAATCGATAAAGATACTATTAAAAGTCCTAAGCAATCAAATTATAAGTATATTTATTGTTTAATTAAATGATAGGATATTATTTGCTCATTTAAATTGATTTTTTTTATGATTTCTACCCTGCCTTAATATTAATCAGTTAATAAGATTCTTTAAATTAATGAATTTTATATTTGATTTTTCATTTTGAAATAGTATCAAATTTTAAAACTATAATAATAATAATATTTTAAAATTCTAAATATTAATAAAATTGTATATCATTTGAATTTGATACAGATAAAATTCTCTTAATAATATTTCTGATAAATACTCATTAATATGTAATTTATTATATCATTATCATTACTTTATCAATTTAGTTTGTTTATGATTATATTCTTTTTACAATATGAAGTTTGATCTTTATATTTAATTCATAATATTAATGTTAATTTACTATTTGATATATATAATTTGGGACTGAGATAATTTTAATTTTTTATTTGATTTAAAAATTAATTAGGATTGATAGTGGTAATCTGAGTCCTTGAAATAGGATATTATTTTGATACTTTAAACATAAAAAATCAGGCTTATCAGAACTTTATATTCTATAATTTATTACTTGAATATTATTAATTAAGTTGCTAAGGTACATCAATTAAAAATTAATTCAATATCTCAATTAGTATTCTGTTTCATTCGACAAAAATTTTGAATATATTCATTTAACCCTTTAAAATGGATTATTATTATGAAGTTTATTGTGAATTATTTAAAGATGATTGGCTTAATGAATTACTTTATTTTTATCAATTTTTTTAATTATACAATTAATACAGAGTTAATTTTTTCAAAAAAATCATAAAAAACCTAGTTACTTTTATCTTTGAGATTCAGATCGTAATATTCAATTAAAAATTTATGCAATTATATTGTTTCCCTATGATATAGACTGTTTGATTCATCTAATTTTGATTCCTTTTGGAAAATTATTTATAATGTGACAATTGTAGATGAGAATTTTATCGATAAATACTCAATGAATAATAATTATAACATTTTTAAAAGAATTAAATAATGGCAAAAATTATAATATCTAAATTAAATATAATTTTAAAATAAAGTACAAAATTGAATAAATAAAATTTATAGTCTTTTTTATTTTTAATGACTTTTTGTTATACTTTCAGCAAGCTTATAACAAATAAATAATAGTTTTTTTATTAAGTCAAAAATATGATATTTTACAAATTAATCAAATTTACTGGAATATTTTTTGAGGTAATTTTTTAATTATATAGAGAAATTATAGGTATATATGTAATTATTTAATAAATATACTAGATGTGGTAGTTTTTTTAATATTGTTTTTATGTATAATCTTTTATATTTTCCTTTTTATATATTTTATAATTATTAATTAAAATAATTAATATTTTTAATTAATATCAAAAATATTAATCCAAAGTTGTTTTATTTAGAAAATATATCAAATTTCTCATTATTTAATCTATATTTAATTATTATATGATAAAAAAGATAAATATTCTAATTTTTATTTTTTCAAATATATTGTAAATTTAGAAAATAAATCAAATGAATAAAATTTAAAAGATTTTTTATCTTAATAATATTATAACTTGCCCACAAATATATTAAATGATTTTAGTTATATATTCTATTTATAAAAGTAAAATTTTATTTAAAACTACTATTTATTAGTAAGTTTTTTATTTTTAAATCAAAAGGGATATTATTAAAAAATATAATAAAATTAATATTTTTAAATTTTACATTAAATTTTTAGATGAAAATATTCTAATCAAAAAATAAGTTTAGATAGAAAATATATAGTTTGATAATAATAATTCTCTTATATATTCTGTAAATATTGTATTTTTCAATACCAACAATTTATTTGCAAAATCAGAAATTAAAAAATTGTTATTTTTTACTTACAGAAGTGATATTAATTATATAATTAATAAAATTGAATATTTATTAATAAAATAGGTAAAATATAAAATGATTGAATTAATATATGATAAGGTGTGAATGATATTAATTTCATAAAATTAATATTGAAAATTCTTTAGGAGATTATCGTCTGTTTTTTGCTTTTTCCTTTGTATGGACTCGGTTTGGAAGTTGATTTACGTCCTCCACGGCTGTTGTCACCAATTTTATTATTACCACCAATTTGATCATTTCGGGCGTTGCTATCCTTACCATTATTGTCGTCATTACCTTCATTGCTACTATCTCTATTACTGATCTCAGGCCTATTAGTACTGCTATTGACGTTATCTTCACTACTACGGACTAATCGATCATTACTATGATTGTTATTATCATTTTTGATATTGTGATAGCCGTTATTGCCTCTGTTTTCATTATTTACTCCATTAACGCTAGTATAATTATTATCATTAATCTGATTATCAGTTTCATGATCGTCATCATTGTCATTTCTACCACGACTATCATTGTGAGAACCATGATTACCTTCACCATTCTTACTATTGGATTCCAATTCAATTTCGGCTTCAATGACTTTCTTACCATAAGTTTTTACATCGATATCAACAGTATCGTCTCCTCTTAAAACTTCAGTATCCAAATTTACAGCAGCTTTATCTCTATTTTTACTGTTTCCGGTCTCACAATGACCATTGGCCCCATTACTCTCTTTGCCATCTTCGACAGTGTCAATCACTTCCTCAACAATATCCTTGCCTTTACAATTACCTTTAGATTTATTTGATCTAAGATTTGGACCATGTCCTCCACCTTCTTGAAGATCCAACTTGACATTGATGTTTTCGCCACTTATTCCACTTTGATGATGACCTGGCCTATCTTTACCTTGGGCATTTTGATCTTTCAATAACCTCGAATCATCAGCTTCATCGACATTTTTCTCAACTTTTTTAACAGAATGTCGAACTTTTTTCTCAACTTCTTTCACGACTTTTCCCTGATTGATACCACTAACCTTATGTTCGGTATTTGAATTCTTGTCTTTATTCGAACCGCCCAATTCGATATCCACCTTTTTGTTTCCTTGACTACTGTCTTTGTTAAGGACATCAACATCTATGCCAACGTTAACGTCACCTAGACCTTTGCCTCCTTTAGATTGATGATTCCTAGCGTGTTGAGGAAGCACATTAATTTTTACATCAGTTGCATCATTGCCACCTTTAGTGGAATGATCGCCAGAATGTTGAGACAGAACATCAACACCGACATCGACATCGGCTACATCACTACCTTTCTTTCCAGAGCAATCATCTTAAGTACCAGTTTTGTCAAAAACATTTACAATAAGATCTACCACATCATCTCCATCCTTCGATTTACCTGACCCAATGTGTTGGGACAATATATTGACATCGGTACCAACCATGTCATTACCTGATTTTGGAGCCGATGCTCCATGACGAGAGCTAAGAATATTAACATCACCATCAACCACATTGCTCTGATCTCCCTTCTAAGCATCGCCCTTCGTTTGATGAGTCTTACTTAGAACCTTCACATCGGCATCTACTACATCATTATCCTTGGCGATCGCTCTTCGAACGATATCACCTGTCTCGGAATAAGTAATAGGTCTAGCCATCAGTGACATGGCCAAAATGCTGGTAATGGTTCCAGATCACATAATATAATGAAATCAATTATTTAATTGAAATAAATTAATGTATGAGAGTATAAATGTATGATACTGAGCATTTGCCCCTTATCACTCCTTTATATGCATACTACCTCAGCATAATAAATTATATCTCATCATTTTAATTCTATAAATTTATTGCCATTTCATCAATTTTAATAACAAAATTATCTAATTTCCCAATTTAATTCCATATCAAATTTTTGAAAAACTGTAAATCTTTTGATGTCTAATTTCCTAAGGGATTAAGCATTAACGGAAATATTGGTAAATGGAGTTATGGAAAATTTTTTATACCTGGTGGTCCTATTGAGATTTTTGATAGTTGTGCTAGTGTGATTGGTTTTCTTTTTTAAAATTAATTATAGTTTATGTTTCTCTTAGAGATAATTAATTGTAGTTCATTTTAAGATTAAATTTATTATATTATTTTTGATTTGATTGAAATTTGAGAATTGAATAAATATATTATCATCAATATTGTTAGAAAAATTAATTTAATATTCGAGTGTACTTAAATTTACAATATTAAATATAATTATAACCTTTAATGCTCTAAATTAAACAGTTGAAAAATTAATCATATTTCCAAATGTTTCATTGATATTGATACATTTTGCTATATATATTTATTGAAATGTATTATAGGATTTTTATATTCAAGCTTTTTAAGTATAGTGTCTATTTACTAAACTTTTCATAAATAGGATTAAAGAGCTACTATGCCAATATCAATCCAATATTAAGTAAATTAAGTCGGATTTTCCGACTGTTAATTTATTACTATCGGATAATATCAGAGATATATTTCAAATGTAAGGCTTTTAATCTTTTTTTATAATATTCATTACTTCATATTAAATGGAATAGAATACCTTCTTTTATATTATCAAATTAATTTATTGTGATAATGATTAAAGAAGCACTTGGAATATTAGTTGAGAAAATAATATAAAAGATTTAATTCATATAATTATCAATATTATTATGATAAAATGTATTGGTAATTTAAAATTGATGAAAATTTGAGGAAGATGATATTAGAAGTGAATGGAAGTCTGTATCAAGATATAGCATATCAATTTTTTCTAATTTTAGTATAAATGAAAGATATTTATAGGATTTTCATAAAAATACGAATTTATTTTATTTGTAAAAAATATGATTGTAGATCACATATAATTATTCAATGCCTTTCCCTATTATTCAAATTATAACAATAACGCTTTCAGATATTAACTCTTAATTTAAAATGACTCTGAATCCACAGAAAGTTCATCAGTCTCATCCACAAACGCACCAAAATTTACAATACTTTCCAAAAATCCTTGATCGTCGTCCAAAGGACCGTCAACAGCCTCCAGTACGATTTCCAAAAGACCTTCAGTGGCGCCCGTTTCGCCATCGATATCGAAAAGGATATTATCCAGAGTTTCTATGATGACTGCTGCGGTGTGATCTGTTCTGTGTATATGGTGATTGGATCTAATTGGTGGTGATGAATATGCATTATTGGGACCATTAGGATGTTTAATAGGATGCTGATGTGGTTTCTTTATTTGATTTTTATTAATATCTGTTATATAGTTAAGGTTTAATGCTGTTCTTCGATTGATTTTGGGATTATTCGCGATCAGATTAGAAATAAAACAATTGAGTATTAGAATATATACTGTATTAGTAACCATAATCTATTCTTTTATCTTAATAATCAGAAGAGGTTAATAAATATAGGGTTTAAAGACTATCATTGTAGTTTTTATAAAAATTTTTGACATTGATTTCATTAAATATGATATGAAATTCACACGTGGTGAATTGATTTATATGGCTGGACTGAAATGGATTGTTGATATTGGATTATTGATGATTGTCAAACTTATGTTTTTGAGCTTATTCTTGTGTTTTTATATAATATGAACTCTAAAAGATAAATAAGAGTTTTAATGAGTATTACAGATTATACTGATTTACATTCAAATTTTGTTTAACGCTTTCATTATTGATATTATAGAATTTAGGCTAAGCACAATATAAAATATAAAACTTTATTTATTAAGTCATGTACATAAATATTTCAAAAAAATGGTTGGTTGAAATAAAATTTCTCATTTCATATTTTCAACAATAAAATTTTATATATCGAACCTATTTGACATTTAGCAATATTTTTTTAATTCGCTTAATATTGCAATAAATGTAAGTAATTAATGAGATAATAAATATAATATACTATTCTTAACAATGTCTTTTGTAATTTCATAAAATTCAATGACAAAATTGATTATGAAAATCATAAACCAAATAATAGTATATCGTAATATTGATTAATTTCATCCAAGTAATCAAGAATTACAATCGTATATTTAAGAGAATTTAGATTAAAATAAAAATCAGCTATATATAAAATAAAACAGATTATTATTCATATCTTGGTTTGATTATTAAATTGAAATTATGGTATTCAAAACAATATTTCATATTTCATATTTCAGTATAGTTTAAGAGGTAAATTAATAAAAATAATTTCTAATATTAATTTTTCATGTTTGGGATTGTAAACCTATATTACTTTTATTCCAATATATCGATTAGAATTTCCAATATCCATTATCAGTATTATCATACAACATGATATAGAAGCACTAAATCAATACTTAACAATATTAGATTATTTAAAATTTAAAAAAGAATAAACTAGAAATTTTATATAAATTATGTTTAAAATTCAATCACCAATAAAAATCACATTAATAGTTTAAAGAATATTAAATTATTATTAATTATATCGATAGCGATTAAAACGTTATAAATTTAATATTGTAAAGGATACGATATATTATGTTAATCACAATTTTCTGTTGTGACAGTGGTGTGATTTCAATTACATTTATTGAAGATATCTGCGATATTCAATGACGTGGACTGACTGACGATTTTGAGTAGTTCAACTGGGTGTGGATATAGATGACAGAAATGAAGATATTTAAGAAGATGAAAATTGGAAAAACAGGCAAAAAGGGTACGAAAAAATCTAATCAAAATGCTTTTTTGGAGTTAGT
The DNA here is from genome assembly GCA_000697335.1 of Conidiobolus incongruus B7586. Taxonomy (NCBI): domain Eukaryota; kingdom Fungi; phylum Entomophthoromycota; class Entomophthoromycetes; order Entomophthorales; family Conidiobolaceae; genus Conidiobolus; species Conidiobolus incongruus. Next base: position 6,973 of record JNEM01014410.1, on the reverse strand, counting down.
ATGAGTGAGGAGCATGTGATTGATTTGTTAAGTACTCTCAAGAAATTAACTTGACTCATTGTTAGTATTTTAGTCATTTTTATTAAAAAAATGATTAACTAATTTTATAATATGGTAGTATCAGCATTTATACAATGTGACACAACTGCGAGGCCTAAAAATCAGTGTATAAATTGATAATATAGACAATATCTTCATATATATTACATTTCAACTTTAAAAATAATACAATCCTTTCAATTTGAAATATTAATATCCAATCCCATTTTTTATTCTAAAATCAGTCTGTTAATAAAATTAATGGATTCATATACAAATTAAATTAGATCTATAATTCAATATTGATTCATTAATTCTGTCATATGTGGTAATGACTAAAATAAGTTAGTATAGATAGCTACAATTTGTAGTTATTTAATTGTCAAAGCTTACTAAAGTTATTTGCCATTGATCGATATTTATTCAACTATTCAATATACTTTATAACGAATTATGTATAATTTAATTAAAAATTTAATTTGAAAGTGATCAAAATTAAAATATATATCTAATTCTATTCTAACGCACAATATACAATCTTATACCAAATTTAAATTTCATAAACTTCAAAGTACCTCCTAGGGAGCGATATTCTATTTAATCATTTCAAACATACAAAACTAGCAAGGAATTTTTTCAAATCACCGAAATTTCCATTAAAAATTCGAATTGAAAAATTAATGTAATAGCGGCTTAAAATTATTTTATAATTAATCTTTCAAAGATTTTCGATAACCGTAGAGTACCTTGATTTTTTTCTATTTTTGGATGAGTATATAAACCATGTTTCTTGTTGCATCCATTAACATCAGATTGTATTTATTTATAATTGATTTTATTTTAATTCTAATATAATTTTGAACAATGCGTACTGCCACTCTATTCGCAATTTGGATGGCTTCGTTAATTGCTACACCAGCTATCCGTTCCAGGCATCCAAAAGTGCGCAGAGCTGAGAATAAGGCCAACGATGTGGTCAAAGCCGATGTTGATGCTTTAAACCACAAGAAACGCGAGGATGACGACTTTGATGTGGATGCTATTTTAGATGAACTTTTGGCAGATATTAAAATTGACGATGTAAGTGGAAAAGATGGTGCTGTAGACAATTTGGTAGAAACCGTTGAAGATGCCACTAAACTCGATATAATCAAGGGTGGAAAAGGCAAGCAACCATCCAAAAAGAATAAGGATGAAGATGGATTGAACGTTGATGTCACTGCTCTTGATTCTCCTACCGTTACTGATATTGAGGTTGACAATAGTGGTGAAAAAGTTGCTGAGATCGATGTGACCCTTGGCGAAGAAGAGGAAGTGGAACAACCAAAAGAGCCAGAAGAGCCAGAAGAATCGCCTAAGCAACCACGTCATTATAGAAAGAAGAGACCTTATAGTAAACACAGTCCCTACCGAGGAAGGCATCGTAGAGGTCCCAGATATTTTTAATTTCACATCTAGAAGCCTATAATTTAATTCTCATCATTATTAAATATATTTATTTGAATCAATCAAAATAATAGTTATAAAATATATTGTTTAATGTTTAAATTCAAACCAGTTCTATAAATTTGATGTCATTGTAATTATCAAATTACCTATTTAACTATAGTTTATATAATTTTTTTTAATTCATTGAAACATTTAAAAATTTCATTATTCTTATAATTTCAAAACAATTTTCTAAAATAATGTTTTGTTTTAACATGTTCGAATAATAGATATATGATTAAATTTAAACATTAATCAACTTTGAAATGGATATCACTACAAATAATATGATAATACTGCTTAATTCAAATTTATATATAAAATTTATCAGTAAAAATTAATGAAATATACAAGATTTTACCTAGTATATTAAATGTACCAGTATCATTCTTTCTAAATCAAATTATGTTTTATGTTTAAAATTAGTATTGACATTGAATATTTATTGAATGCATCAATAACACTACTGATATTTTAAGTATAATATAAAATTGATATTCTAATGACATAATGATATTTTTCAACTCTTGTATATCATGTTAATATACTAGTAATTTATCTTATTAACAAATACAGTATATTATTATATATTTAACATTGATAAAAACTATCCCTATATGTAAACTTTCAAATCATATAAGGTTTCTTATTGTCTATAATACTTGGTGAATAAGGAAATGAATATCATCTTTTTAAATATAATATTATTAATCAATCATGACATTTGAATTAATATTTAATTATATAAAAATATTAACTTTGAAAATATTATTAATAAATTAACATTTGATATATTTACATTGAGTGTTATGATTGTATATTTTTAAATTACCTATCTGTCTCAATTTGATAGTCAAGTCCATATTACACTTTATTTATTATTGCTTTAACAGTTCACAATTAAAGGATATTCTTTGTTCTATTTGTTAGATTTTAATCAAATCTTATATCATTTGCTGTATCAACTATTTAAACCCATAAGTGATAAAGAGAGAAAAAGGTTTATTCTGAATATTCTCCTATAACATCTCAATAGTAGGTTAGCATTAAGATATACAGTCTCAATATACTAAAGAGCAGGATTAATAAATAATTTACTAAACCATATTTCAAGTACTTTTCTAACAACAATCTTTATTTACAAAACTTATTATAAAACACAACATAAGCTAAAATCTTATGAAAATTACTATTATTACTAATTTATTAAGTGAATCCAATACTATAGATTTTAAAACAACATAAATTTCCTAATTCTATAAAATTTCAAAGGTTATCATATTTAGATATTTTTCAATTAACCATTTATTACTATTCAATAAATATTAATAAAATATTATTGGGATAAAGGTTCGTACATTAAATAATCTTCCTTTTAAATAACGAATCAAAATTAAATACTTTAATAATTGGAAATTTTCATAATTTCGGAATTAAAATTTGTAGTGAGGACAATTTAATAAGAGGTGATCTTTGTAAAAATGCACTTTAAAATCCTAGAGTTGATCAATGCTCAGCTTAGCATATATGGTATATAAATAATTATGGTTTTGGGATAGTGTTTACAATAATTATTTATTTCATTGATAATGCGTAATATTATCTTCATTTCATTTTTAATTGCATTTACTGGTGCAATTCCAGAAACTCATTCCCAATCTGTACTAGTTCGTCGTGAAGTATTGACCAAGGAAGACTTGGCCAATGTTGGAATAGAAGTTGACAGTAATGGAAATCCAATCCAAGTTGAAGGAGAGGATGGCTTGAATACCGATGGTTTTTTGAACTTAGATGTCATAGATGATAACCAAAATGAAGCTTTAGATATTGGTAGCCTTTTGGATATTGATGGCTTGGAAAATGAAGATGAAACCATCGATGGTCTTTTGGATTTGGATTTAGATAATTATGATGATTTTATAAATTTTTTAGCTTTAAGCGAGGTTGATCGCCTTAACATTTTCCATTCCAGGTCAGAAGCTACTGATAATAGTAGTAACGAAAGTCGACAAAAAAATGATGAGGAAGGATTGGATGTGAAAATTGATACTCTTGAAAGAAATGATGTTGCCGATATTGAGGTCGATAAAGATGATAGAGAGGTTACAGAAGTTAAAGTCTCGCTTGGCGATGATGGAAATACTGAACGGGGATCAGGGGATGATAATAGTGAAGGAAATGATGGTAGTAATGGCGAAGATGGAAAAGAAAACAATAAATCCAAATCACACCGTAAGCCTTCAAAGAAACAACATTATTCTAAACCCAACCCTAATCACCGAATTGGCAAATATGGAAAAAGGCGTCCTAATGGTAGATATCTTTCACAACGTTCTTTTAGACCAGGATCAATATATGGGCCTGACTACAGACGCCCAATTGAGTACCATATGCCGTATCCACCAAGTTATCGTTAATAATCATATTTTATATTCAGATTTTAATTTTCAAATAATTCATAACAATATATATATATATATATATATATGTATCAAAGTTAAATGCATTCTTTTTATTCTACCAATTTTCAATGTTCAAGTTTTCTAATATTTTATATTTCCATAATTATTATAATCATTTATAACCCTAACTTTATAGTTAATTTATTGTTAATATATTATAAATACCATTATTAAATATCTCAAAAAAATTCTACCATCTAATATATCAATTTAAATTGATATATTTAAAGTTATAATTTTAAATATGTTGTTTAAGATTGTTGAGTTTTCATTTTTGTCTCTTAACTTATAAATTATTCAATTAATATATATCAATACTAAACTCGTAGTTATATAATACATGTTTCTATTAATAATTGTTTTGTATTTTATAAATATAGAAATAAATCATTTTACTCCCGGCGAAAAGAATTAATAATGTAATATGTAATTCATGAATTGAGTTCGGTTAGCTAATTTAATTCTTGTTTCATCTTTTTTATAATAATTAAAATTTTAATTGATGAATAATTTGAATAATAAATCGATAGTATAGAGAAAATCATAGTATTTATAATTTTGTCATTACCTTGGCGATTTAAATTGTATTCTACATAGTGTTTTGTATTCATATTTATACCTATTATACAAATTAATGCGACACACGTTATTTGAAATTTATCAAAATAAATTTTTGGATAAACTATTTGATGAATAATTTTCAATAATATATAAAACTTAATATCCTGAATAATTTTTAAATATTTTGATACCGAATATTTAATATTAATGATTTTAATTTGCAATATTCGATTTATCACATATACTAGAATAAAATATAAACTTATTTAATGGGTTTATTTCATATTCAAGATATACTTTATAATACAACATTAAGATAATATATCCAAGTTTCATTTTGAGAAAAAATTGAATCCAATTAATGAATCTCTGATTTGAGACTAAACAGATTTCCAAATATATTCCAACCAGCAACTGTAATTAGTGTGAATTGGAGTTAATAATTCAATTTAATTCGTTTTGTAGTAAGCTTTAAACCTGCAGTAGAGTTACAAATTGGATTGTAGAATAATTTAGTTTTATTAAGCGAAATTTATCTTTAGTCAAATAATTCGATATTATTTTCGATAGTCGATTATGTGTTATTTTATTTTTTATCTTCTCTCTTAGCTGACATTTGTTTTGCAAGCCCTTCAAATGAGCACTGTAGGTATTAAATGTGTAGCGAAGCTGATAATAAAGTACATGCACTGAAATTACCCTACTTTTTGGATGTTGATCTCAATAATCATGAAAGTGAAGTCATAGAAGAAAATTTTGGAAAATTTCTTGAATCTAATGGACATCACAAGCATCATAATGGACTGTTGGGAGAAGTGTTGAGCGATTTGTTATTTGCACATAGTGAAAAAAAATCAATTTAAAGGTAATAAAGGTATTGAATTTGAGTCACAAATTGAAAATGGTAAATTTCGTGGATGCAAAGAATTGAAATAATAAAAAGGTTCATGAAATTACAATTGTTGATGAAGAATTGGAAATAAGAAGCCTAAGAAAGATTAGAGATAACTATTGAATCAATCGGATACTAAAAACGAGCGCTTCAAGTCTAAGCATGTATATGAGCCACATTTCTAATCTTAATCTGAAGAATTAACTTGTAAAACACCAGAAGCTTTCATTTCTCGACGATTTTCAATTCTATTATTAAAACTATTTATCTTTTTTTCGAGCTATAAGGCGGTTCTAATACACTTTAAATTTTATTGACTATTCAGCATTTTTAGAGGTAATAAAATAATTTCTAATTTTCATTGGATTTTTCTGATTTAAACCCATTCTATTCATTTCCTTTCAAATGTATAATATTAAAATTACCAACAATTGGATTTGAGAGTTAAAATTCTAATTGAATGTTGTTTATTATAAAGCACTACTATTGGAGATATTATATATATTTAATATATGTACCATTTCATTAATTGTATTTCCCATATTTACCAAACTATTTAGTCAAATTTAATTTTACCCAATGGTTCAAAATGTTATTTCCTGTATTTAAATCAAATATTATTTTATGGATCATAATTATTTCACTTTAATATTATTTAAAATAATAGCGATTGATCTAGTAATTCACTATATTAACTATATATAATGTAACTTCCCAAAAGAATTTCAACAAGAAAATAAAATGTCTGAAAATCGCAAAATTTCATATTTTACTCTAGTTGAATAAAGAGCATTTAACAAAATGTCATAATATATAAAACATTCTATATTAACTATTCATAAAAACCTCCAAGTAGCAACTGGTGGCCAAGGACTTCCAAAGTATAATATTATAAACTGACTTTATTAACCCAAATGCGGAGGATCTGACATAAAGGACTTATCTTGTTTAAGCTATTTTTAATCTCTAACTCATTAAAAAATATAAATATAATTTAAGAAATATTTCTAATATTACTAATATATCTTAGCAAAAATACTAGCACAATGCCTATATCTTAATATTAGCTCTATAATTACTTTGCTATCAGATTATTTAAAATTGGTTAAAAATATTCAAATTATAGATACCTTATATTGTGATATAAAAATTAAATAAATAAAAGAAAAAAATATCACCAATATAAATTTAAATTATTATATATATCCTACTATGCTTAAAATAATTATTATAATAGGTGGATTATAAATTCCAATACATAATTTATTACCAAGAAATAAAAAGAATGCTTAGATAGAAAAATCAAAACTAATATCCTAAATTCTAAAACAATAGTTATATAAAAAGTTAATATTATAATCAGGTATAGATATAATCAGAATAGAATTATAGTAAATATTAATTGATAATTTAAATAATAAGAATTTTTTATGATTGAAAAAAAATATATATTTTAAAATATAATATGTAAAAATAAATATATAATATAATATTAATAATTTCTTTTATTTCTAATAACTTTTTGATATAT
>JNEM01014406.1:0-22990 GCA_000697335.1 Conidiobolus incongruus B7586 | reverse complement strand
ATAATAAATTAATATAATTAATATATTAATTAAATTAAATCTAGTTGATTATAATTTCCATAAATATTAAAAAATATTATTATATAAAAAATTTATATATATATAAATTAAATTAATTTATAAAATATTAAATTTTAATATTAATAACAAAGCTATTTTTTAAATGTTAGAAGCTAGCTAAAAGTATAACAAAGAGTTATTAAAAGTAAAAAATATTAATCTTATATTGTTTATTAATCTTAATAAATTTTATATTAATAATTATTTTAAAATCATTTTTTTATTAAATGTCTGTCTTAATAATTTAAAATTACAAATATATAAATAGCAATGAATATAAAAAAATAATAATTCATTTAATAATTTCTTTAAGTAACAATTGATTATAAAATCAAAATATCAGAAAATATATGATATTTAGAAATATAAAATTTTAATTAATTAATCAATAATTAAATATATTGAATAATTTATTAATTGGCGATTTTAGTTTATATTGATGGACTAACTATAAGTGATCACTAGATCTATTTTCTGAACATAATTGATACACTTTGCTATCTAACAAATAATAAAATATCTTAAATTATCAATGACTTTAAGTATATATTTCAATCAAGATATTTGTTTATATATAAAATTAAAAAATATATTATCAAAACTTTTTATTAATTATGTGTAAATAAAACCCTTCAAGTAATATTAATAACCTAAACATATTAATAATGTAGAAATTTTATTATTCTCAAATATTGGCTATAGATCGAAAATCATTTTACACTATAAAAATAACATAAGGGAAATTTTAATAATGTTAAAAATATGCAAATTTGGGGAATTTTACCAATTCAATAACACTGAATTAATTCAAAATTTGTTTTTTCAATATTTCAAGTTAAATTTCATTTGAATATTAACTAGTTTAGAAATATATAATCTTATTATACGAATATACAATTTGTTTTTTGATTATATATTGCAAAAACTTTGACAATATATATATTAAATTCTTTATGATAAATATTTTTTAATTTATTTTTAAATAAGAATCTATTTTTAGATACTAATATAATATTTATTCAGATTTTATATTCAAAAAAATTTAATGAATCAAAACTAATTTTATAATTATAATTAGATAATTAATTTATAAGCATTTCAAATTATATCTCCTTATTGACACCAATAAATTTTTAATTTATTTTTAAAAATAATTTAGAAAAAAAATCCAAGGTATTAATTAATTGAATATTAATTATATTAGCTTATAGATTTTAAAATATATCTCTGATAATTGAATTCATCTTAAAAAAATTTCTATACACTATATAAAAATTTAATTACACTATATCACATGGAGTACAGTGTTGAAATATTTGTAATAAATTTGAACTTATTGTAATAAAAACCTTGTAAATATAGATATAATATATTGATGACGATCATTTAAATATCACTTGAAAATAATCAAATAGTATGTTAAATAAAGTTTATATTACATTACATAAATTATAGGTAATGTACAATGTGATAACTGTAATAAGAAACTTGTCACTGTGACTATATTTAAAGATCTTGATTTTAATATATTTATATATTGTTTTTTTTGTCACAAGTTATAATTACAAAAATCTGGTAGTCTTATATTATAAAGCTATATTTGTATAAAATTCAGCTGATCTGAATTGTATTTAATAAAAATATTAAAATTACATTGATATCCATTATTTTGATTTTAATTATTGAGAAAATAAAGTGTTTAAAATCATAGTCACAACCTTTGAATGTTTGGAATTTATAAAATCCCCATTCAAAAATTAGTTGATGGAACTGAGAAATTTGATAAATTATTGTAGTTGTACATTGTGTTACAGTATTAATTAATCATTAAATCATTTATCTACTACAAAATTAGTAAATTAAATCTGTTTATTTTGAGTTTAACACTTATATAAGTTATAAACAAAAATATTTATGGTGTTAAAATAGTCTACAAATTACTTAGCTTGGTAATTAAATTGATCTTAATAATCTATACAATATCAATATTCAGATTATATGTTTATTTAAATATATGCTGTAAAATGCTGATAACAGTAAAAATATGATGAATATTATATTTAAAAAAAGATTAGTTTAAGATTAGAAAAATTTTAGCCATTTTTGCGATGTTACGAAAACAATTAATCCAGTTATATTTTTTTCAATAAAAATCCAGCTTTCCTCAGACAAAAGGCAATTAACTGGTAATAATTATATAGAAAAGTTGTGAAAAGTCGATGAAGGGAGATGAAGATACTTAATTCAATTTGGTTTGAAAGTATAATATTTTAATTAGAAATTATTATATATTATCCAAATCTAAAACTTACAAGTGAATTGATAATTTAACTAAAGTAAAAACCATGCTAGTTAGTTCGCTATAGTCTGAGTTGTTCCAGCACTCTTGAGCATAGCTCTTTATATTCCCATGGATGACCAACAAGTCTCCTGAACTTGATACCATGAATACCCAGCAACAATGGAATCTTAACAATATAAATTTCAAATCGAACGGATAGTTTACCAGTATCAATATCTGTAGGTTCAATCACATCAGATGTATTCATATGATCAGAGTCACCACTCTGACTGGCACTATCTTCTATATTCTCAGGAACCGGATTGGGAAGAGCGGGTAATGGTTTAAGGTATTTACCTTTGGATTCAGGTGCCGATTGGCTTAAGCCAGGTGAATCAGATTGAGGGGTTGAAGGAGGTACTTTGTCACCAGAGCTTTGTGCGACGCTGATATAGCCATCTGATTCACGCCAGGACAATCCCATTTGATTCAAAACGCGAACTATTTCTTGACGAATTGTTGCAGGTTTCTTTGTACTTGTTGTTTGTACTGAGAAAAGACCCTTAAGATAAACAGATTGAATTCCCTGAATAGAATGTGGAGCATCGGAAGTGGTAGGAGAAGAAACTGCAGATGGAGGCTTTCTGCGAGCTTCGCGCATGCTGGGTCCTCTAGTTAATAGAAGCTGTCCAAATTTCTTCAGCTTGCTAGGCTTGCGTTCAGGCTTGCCTGTCTTTTCACTGGTTGCTAATGTACTCACTCTAAGATTCTCAGTATTTTTGGGTTCAGGTACAGAGGAAGCTGGAGCGGAAATAACACCAGCCTCGATACTTGGTTTTGGTTCGCTATAATCACTAACAGTAGAAGTTTGTTCACTTTTGGCTGATAATGGGCTTGAAGAAGGAATTTTGCGAGGAGGATTAGGAGTTAAACTTGATGGGCAGGAAGTTTCAACATCTGACCATCTACTTGTTGTATTAGGATCTGGTTTAGGAACATCAAGTGATTGAGGAGTAGAATTGCGAACTGATCTATTTTGGAAAGTTCCTCTTTGCATTGAAGGATATTTTCCATCAACAGCAGGTCTACATGATTTTGATCTAGCAACACCAGATGTTGACCTTCTGACACTATTATTCGGGTGTAAGCTATTACTACTGGTATTAGTTGATGCCGCAATATTAACATGTGCTGAAGAAGTAGAAGTTCCAACCTCCTGATCCAGCGGGAAAGTTAGTTGTTTAGCAGCATCTCCTAAAGCTTCTCTTTCAACCTTTTCTTTTGCAAGATAATACAATGATGCTGCTGGAAAACTTATGGGGGATTTAATTGGTGCTCTTCCTCCTCCTCTATGGTGATTCTTGTTCACCTTGAGTTGGACACCAGGTGCATACTTGTTCTCGGAAATATTGGAGAGCTGTTTGGCAGCACAGATGATTTGATTCTTGACTCCTTCTTTGCTTCCGAGTTGGAATCCAGATAACTTATCGACAATGTTCATATCAATAGGAGGCTGAATGGGCTGACGTTGGGGAAGGTACGAGTCTGGAGGACCTGCATATCCTTTCAATAACCAAGGATGGTTCTTGACTTCAATCATATCAGCTCTTTCTGAAGGGTCAGTGACAAGCAATCTAGAAATTAAGTGACGGCATTCACTGGAAAGAAATGATGGATATTCAACAACACCTCTCTTAATTTTGGCATGCAATACTGCCATTGATTGATCATCGAAAGGAACTTTCCCACATACCAACACATAAAGAACTATACCCAAGCTCCACAAATCCACTTCAGGACCAGTATATGCATGAGCCCTAAGAAGTTCGGGGGCTGCAAAATAGAGAGAGCCACAGAATGTAGATAGATGAGACTGACTGCTGTAGAGATTAGAAAGGCCAAAATCGATAATTTTAATATCACCAGAGTTAGAAATCAAAATATTTTCAATTTTTAAATCTAAAATACAATATAGTGAGCATTGAATGAAATCATACTGTGAGTATTATTAATCAGATTTTAAGCTTGAAAAAATAAATAACTTCAAAGGTGTAGGATACATGATATCATGAATGCTTACCTCGATGAACAATTGAATTTTTATGACAATAGTCTAGAGAGCTGACAATTTGTCGAATAAACTTTCTAGCAACCCTTTCACTTAATTTACCATGACTAATAATATAATCGAGCATTTGTCCACCTTCTACGTATTCGAAAATCAAATAGTAATAGTGTGTTGTGATAACAAAATCTATGAGTTGGACAATATAAGGGTGGTGAAGAAGTGCTAGGATAGAAACCTCTCTCAAGACGCGCTTGTCTTCTCCAATTGTTGTATCTGATATGGAAATTGAATCCGCATCTACAGGCCTCGATCGGTCACTTGGCGATGGAGATGCAACGTTTGTGGGTACTGGTGTACTGGATGCAGAACGCGAACTTTCCATAGGTTTTCGGGGAATAATTTTAACAGCAACCTAAAGTCAAAAAAAGTTGATATTTATTCAAGTTTTAATAATATGCAATGGCACATACCTTAGAGTTGTCTACCTCGTGAACTCCAAGCTTCACTTTGCCCATACTACCTGCACCAAGAGTTTTGGTCAAAGTATAGGGACCAATTTTTCTCTTATATCTTGGCGGTTGTTGTGGTTGAGGGTGGAGTGACCTTCTGTGTTCAAGACCATTCTGAGGTTTAGGAGGAGGGTGCTGGTGAGACGGTTTATAATGAGGACGTGAAGAAGGATTCATTTGAGGAGACGGATCGGGACGACGAGTGGGAGCTGTGGCTCTTCTCTGAACTGGCCTGTGTTTAAAACCTTCAGAATGAGGAAATTCAGATAAAGGAAGTTCATCTTCGTCGATTTCTTTTAGTAGTTCATTATTATTATTATCATTATTAGTAATAGTAGTAGTGGTAGTGTTGTTAGTTGAATTTGTTGAGTAAGCACTAGGTTTAGGTGGCGGCACAGGTAATTGAGGAGTGGCCATCATCTTTCAATTTGATTTTAAATAGTTTGATAATTCAGATAAACAAAAACAAGGCAAATTTTATATTGACCGTGTTTGTTAGAAAATGAGAATTAAAAAAGTTAATCCGATATTACGTGACAGTTAATAATAAATGAATAAAGTTATTCAGCTGAATAGAAATAGTGGTATGAATAAAATATAATATATGTGATTAATAATTATTATTACTAAACAAGAAGTAATTAAATGTTGAGTTTTTAAATTTAAATCAAAAATGAAAAGTAAAAGAGGAAGGAGATGGAGAAGTAATATCAAATTGAATTGGGAAATAATTAGAAGATCAATCCTTCAAATTAAATTTAACAAGTTTCTTCAGTTGCCTCAATTTAATATTGTTAGTCTCATTATTTTCATTCATCCTACTCCCCTGAATACATATTAATTTAATAAAATTCATTATCATAATATTAAATATCTTATATATTTATATTAATTATATGTAAAGAATATAAATTAACAATATATATATATATATATATATAATATTCATTTTATAATATCATTACTTTATATTTTTATTTTGCCCACACATTAAACTGCATCACTATTCATAATATTTCTGAATAACACGTTATTAATTAATTTTCCTTCCAATATCATTCGATTATAATTTGATATTATATCCAACTGATGAATATCAGACCAAATAATTCATTTTCACAATAGATATACAACTATTTTATTAATAACTGATAATTATAACACATGATACTTTAAATAAGGATTAAATTCATTTAATATGTAAGATTTATTGCAATATTTTATTATTCACAAAGGTGATTGTATCTTTTGTTTAATTATAATCACCCTAAATAAATCAAATGAATCATTTAGTTTCAATAATCCATATTCAATATAACAGAAATTATTTCAGTCATCCAATCATATTCTTTGGTATTATAAATACACTAAAAATGTTTTATTGCTAACTTTAAAATATAAATCTCCTAATACAAATAATGTTCTTGCACTAGTTCAATTCAAAAGTGTTCGACTTGTTGAATTATAGGTTTCCATATAACCAAGAATTTTTTTGCAGATGCTGATTGGAGGAATTTTGACACTTCAAATCTTTGGTGAAACTAATTGGAATTGGTGTGATACAGATGGTATACTATTAGAGGTGCCAATAGTCGATCTTGAGTGGAGGAAAATCTAATTTCCTGCGAGTGCTATTTTATTCCCAATTTGTTCAACTAAATAATCGATTTACTTCCAATTTGGCAATATTTACAACCTTATCTTACTAGTTTTAGTTATAATTTATCATTTTCTTCATATTGAATATATCACTACTTATCATCAGCTTTAATATTTTTATTGATTATTCTACCCAATCACTATTATTAAACTTTAATCTTATACTTCTTTTTATTTAAATTATCACTATAAATTATTTCAATAACTTCATGATCCAATCTAAATCTAATCTAAACTTGATACGTTTTAACTAATCAGAGTTAAGCAAACAAAATTACCAATAATAAAATCTGTCACCCAAATTTGGAATTATCTAAAAAGGTTAGAAGAATCGCAAAAATATTGGTGATTAAATATAATAATTATTAAATATAATGTTACCATAAAATAGTTTAATAAAATAACCTATAATATCCTCCATTTCTTATAATCATAAACATCAACAATTGAATACAGTGTTGATTATCATGAACTTTAATAAACATTTAGTTCAATCAATTACACGATTCCTACGTTTGAAAATTTCGAAAATTTAATTTTCAGATATAAGTTACATAACTGAGAAACATCAAAGTTGTTAATATAAATATTCATATTAGCAAAAGAAATTCTCTAAAGCAGCTAATTTCCTAATATCAATGAATACATCTACTGTGAATACATGAATTACTAGTTATTAAAATACATTATTGAAATTTTTTACAATCATTTGAACTTCTCGCGAAATAAAAAATTCTAACATATTGATATTTGGCATTTGTAGCTTCAATAAATATTATTTTCAAAGTGTTTGGATCGTTTCTATTTTATATATTAATTAATTTATCAGCTGTTCTGATTAATATTCAAAATTAGAAAGTTTTTTATTTTTTATGTATTTAAGTTATTTTTATTTCCTTTTAATTTGAATCTGAATTATGTTTATTTTAATTTGGATTGATAATTTAATATTATATAATTATCATATCGTATATATTAGTGTTTAAGTTAATATACATATTGATTATTGATTAAAATAATAACTCTGTATGATTAAAATATTAAATTCAATAGGGTATTTATATATTTCCAAATATTACTTATATCTTATAGATACTTTTTTACATAAATATAAAACCGATATTTTTTGACTTTAATTATATTAATACTAATCAAATATATATGTTAATTTTTAGGCTTTTATTTCAAAAAACATATAATAAAACAAAAAAAATTAATTTTAAATTTTTGAAATAGATTAAAATAAAATCATATGGTAAATATACTTTTAATCATTGTTCATATTATTTTTACAAAAATAATGGGTTTTTTGATTAATTTAATATTGGCTTATTATCAAATATTCTTCTCCAAAAACTAAGAATATATTATCCTTATTATTCAAATTTTATTAATCAATAAATAAAAATAATATCGTTCATTAATATATATTCAATATAGCAAGAACTATTTTATCTTATTAACAATAATGACGTTTAATAATTCATTTATTTTAATTATTTTAAAATTCATATTAAGGAAAAATATTCAAAACAAGGTATCAATATCTAGTATAGCCATTATTTTAATAATTATACTAGACCTTGAATTATAACTAATAAGATTTTTTAAAAAAATATCTAATATATATAATTTTTTGAAAACATAATAACAGCTCTTAAATTATTTAATATTTATAATTATATAAAAAAACTAGATTTTGAAATTCTTGATATATTTTATCTTATTTGTTCATCACTAATTATTTTATCAAATTTTATACTCAGTTACACACTTGAGTTAATGCAAAAAAATTAATTGTAAAAATTTATTCAATTTGCTTAATAAACTTGGTCTCTTTTTTTCTTTTACAATTAATTAATACTTGGAATATTCATTAAATCAATATTTTAATTATTAAATATAGGACTATTACTATTATCAATTGCTAGTATTGGATATAATTGGCTAAAATAAATGACTCTAAATTAGCTTATAGAGTAAATATATAAGCCTACAAAATTTAAGTAATTTTATATCTATAAGTCTTCCTTTATATTATAATATTTATAGTATTTGATTACTACCATTGTGGATTATCACAGACTATTAACACTATTTATACAAGAGGTTTATAAAATATTATAAATCCATATTAATAATAGCTTGAATTTTTAATACAATATGTAAATATATTTTTTTGGGTTATATGGAATTATATTTTATTATTAAAATATTTAATATTAAAATTATTTGTCAATAATTAGTAATTTATTATTTTAATGATTAATTCAATGGTATAGGGTAAAAAAATATATATTTATATTTTTTTGGTGGTTAGCATTATATATAATAAGATAAATCATCAATTATATAAAATGTTTTATTAGTAATAATATATTAAATTTGAAATAATTATAAAATAAAAATTAGGTAAATATTTCAAAACTATAAAAAAATATTTTATATACTTATCTTTTGAAATTAATATAAACTTATAAAACTTTCGTTTTAATAATAGTATTAATATTAGTTTCCAAATAAGTTATAATTCTATTGTTAAGTTTTAATATATTGATTTATTAATTTAATGGAATTATCAAAATATTTTGCTTTATGATTAAAATTTTAAGGATGATATTATATTTTATATATTTTAATATATATTAAATTTTATAAAAGCTTTAATATTATTTATATTTAATTATATTATTATTTGATTAATTAATTTTTGCAATATTTAACAGTTAATATTAAATTAATCACTAAACTATTTGAGTTGAATTTTATAAATTTAAATAAAAATATAATTAATTAAATTTGAAAATTTGTACTTAATTAAATATAACTAACCTAGGGCTGGCTATTTAATTTGCTATCTTATTTTTCAATTATAAATACTATTATGATGATATAAAAAATGAATTTGATGTAATTGGCTTCTTTTACAAAGCCTTAGTATTACCAAACTGTTAAATTTCACTTTGATACTATGAATTCATTCTCACTTAAATAAGTAGAAATTGTTTGAATTTTTTAATTGATAGTTTATTTAATTTGACCTTTATTGCATAATTAGTTTATAATTCTAAATTTCAGGTTATCAATAATAATGTAAAATATAAATTTGATTTATTGACACTGAATTTTCTAAAAATAAAAAATAAATTTATTACCTTATATTGTGATTTATATTTGATATTCAATATATTTTCATTATTTAATAATAATAGGTAACAAAATTTGATTTTAAATAATTCAAAGATATATATATATTAATTTTATTACAGAAATATAATTATTCCTTTTTATTTTTTTTCTCAAATATAGTCAATTTTTTTCTAATAATGAAAATTAATATTCCCTCAAAATTTAATTTAATATATATTACATATTATTAGTGAAATATCAGATTACTATTGTTTTTTTATCTTTAAATATATGACAATATTATTATAGTTATAAGTAAATATATTTTATTTTTTTTTAATTTCAAGTATTTTATTATCCAACAAAGTCTCAAAATTAATATTTCTATTAATATTATTACTACTATTATTACTATTTCTATATTCAAGTTAAAAAATCTTAAGCAATTTTAATACTTAAAAATAATCAATTCAAATCATAATATTTTTAATGAATATTAAATGAGAATAAATTAAAATAATAAAATAAATCAAAACAATTTAATTATGAAAAATATTTCATTATTTAAATTAATAAATATAAATATTTATACCAATATGTTAATTTACTAAAATTGAAAAAAAATATAACTTAAGATAATGAAAAATCATTAACTAAATCTTTTAAAATTAATAATAATAATAATATTTTTTTTTGAATTTAATAGTCTATCTAATATTAATAATGAAAAAGTAATTAATATTTAACATAATTCCTTTATTATACGAGGTATAAGTATATCATAAAGTTAATGGTAAAATATTTAATAATTTAAATAGAATACAATATAAATGATGTATAAGATTCTTGGACTAATTTTACATAGTTTATATCAAAAATATATTATAATAATATCTATTTATAAAATAATAGATTGAATTGATGAGTATATAAAAGGTATATGAATTCAAACAAATAATATATTCGTATTTTTTTTTCAAAAAATAATGAATAAATGGATTTTTACTAATTGTCTAATAATCAAATTAGTTCAAAATATTTTCCTTATAACTTTTATTTAATTTATGTATTCATATTAATTTTATCACGATAAATTATAATAAAATAATAATTGATTTAACTGAATTAAATTAATTTATTAGATACTATTAAGTAATTATAGTAAGAAAAATATACTAGTTAATTATTATTTTGATTTAATCATAAGGTTATCCAAAAAGCATGAAATTTTTGAATAATAATAATTGTATTATTATTAAATAATCAAATTTAAATTAATATTTTCAATGAGTAGATTTTAAATTATATAGCATAATTATATTATTATTTTTATATTAAAATATATTTATGAATCATTAAGTATAACAATTGATTCAATTTGCACTTTCTAAATATTGTTTAAAACAAATAGTATTTAATAAACATATAATATTATTAATATTATAAAATTATATGTATCAAGTAAAAATCAAGTCAACTTATATAGTATTAAAATTCTACAATATTAAGTATTAAATTCAAATTTTTGTATAACCTAATCTTAATTGATGTACATAAAACAATCAATAAAATTCGTTTATTAATTTGATAATATTGTTTTGAAATTAAATTTATAAAAGCAAAACTTTCAAATAAAAACAAAAACTTTGAAATAAAGTCGAAATAAGTTAAATTATTACATTAGATGATTAATGGAAATTGTAATAATATACATGTAATAAATCGGATTTAATGAAGGTTAAAATTTACAAAAAGTGCCTCCTTGTGAAGGTTGATTTGTTAAATAAAAATTTTGTGGTTTATCGCCTTTGAGTGTAGTTAGATGGGAACCAACCTTTTTTCCCCATGTTGGACTTACCATACCACCAGGGTGGATCATCCTGTGTTGCTCGATATACTGTGAGTAGTGTGCCTACTTCGAGCGGCATTTCTACTTCAGACCGAGGCGTGTATGGATACAATGATATGCATTCAAATGGTCTGAATTTGACGGGCTTAGCTGGGTTCGATTCGGGTGATAGTGGGCGGGACGAAGCCGAAGAAAGGGTTTCTTGGTCTGTGGGTTTTGCAGACCCTGAATCAGAGTAGAGGCTATCAATGCTGGTTACTTGGTCACTGGATTTAGTTTGATTCTTAGTTTCTACTAAAGCCATCAACTCGTCACGATTAATTAAGGGCTCTGGTCCACCTGATAAGTGCACAGTAAGTCGGTGTGGGAATACTTCAGAGGTTTGGGATTTTGTATCATCTAAGCTCTCTTGTGAAAGCAGGCTGCTTGCTGAATTCTGCAATGGAGTATTCGTAGTTGTTTTGGGAAGTGGAGCTCTTTCCCTTCGAGATGGAGCGGCTACTGTGGCGGAGAGATAATGATTACCATGATGGTATAAATTACCTCTAGAACTTTCCTCGCGACTAAGGGTAGTGGTTAGACCTAAGTTAGATCTGGACATTAAGGATCCATTTTCTACAATATCATTCGAAATAGATTTAGAATGTCTCAATGTATGACTATGCCTCGTAGCAGCAGCGATATGTAATACTGATTTGGTGAATAGATCTGTTGGACCAGAGCTGAGGGAAGTAAGTTTATATCCCTTAACAATACTAGCGTGAGGATGGTGAGTAATTCCCAATTCTGGCAGTTCAGGTAGCCACATTTCAACTAGTCTCATATCGAAATCAGCTTGCAATTTGCTAAAATATACTATCAAAATGCTCCAATGATCATACATGATATTTAAAAACTCTGGAAGTTCGTCTTTTAATTCTTCGTTGACTAATCGATAAGCCTCCATAGCTTCCATTCTTCCTTTATGGTTTTCGGGTTTATCTAATAGACTTGAGTAGTCTAAAAACTTTAGATCTCTCTTCCTCATTACGATATATGGATTTTTATACAAATCTAATAGTTGATGGACTTTGGGAATGAAGTGATTGAGTTTTGATTCCTAATTGGATAAATTGCTAAGAAACAAAAATAAAATAAATTTTTAGTCTAATATTACCAGCATACTTCTTTCAGTGTCAGCATATCGTTTCACCAAACTCGCATATTTACCAGCTCTAATTATGGATTCGGCGATGCTTTCAGTTTCGAGTTTACCTGTCGATACACTGTAGGCTTCTTGAAAAGCAATTGCTAATTGTTCTTGAGCATGAAGAAAAAGTTTGACATTTTCGTACCAGTTAGTGATGGATTCTAAAAATATCCTAATGCCTTTCTCTTGCTTGAAGATTTCATTAACGATTGAAACGTACTCATTATCTACTGCAGCTTCAACAATACCAGTGACCATTTTAAGCTAAAAAATATGCTGTTAAAAACTAAAAGGCATAATGTGTTAAAATATACACCTACTTTTTGAGCTCTTCTTATAATTTTTTTATTAAATCCAGATCTTAAATCAATTTCCTTCTTTTTAGTACCTACAATTTGATCGATAAATTCTCGACGCTTTTTTAATTCATTAAATTTATCTGCCATCTCTTGGAGTGACAGAAATGCTTTTTGTAATTTTGAATAGTCCGGATCTCGGTTATTCGTATTTACAATGAGTTCCTAATATTATTGAGTTTAAATGTTAATTGAAAGATTAAAAATTATTGATTACCTTAATGAGTAGAGGATATTTTAAAAATCTTTGAGCTGGTTTGATTAGCAGAGAATTAAGATCCCAAGCGCTAGTCTGGCCGCGAAGATTCTCATCACATTTCTAAGAAAATCAATATTAAAATAAAATCAGAACAAATTGGAATGTGAAAGTACCTGAAAAAAGTTTTTAACTTCAGTATTCTGATAAAGCTCTTGAAGTCTCTGCATTGACATCTCGTGAGATTTGAAATATTCCAGATATACCTTCCTAATTAACTCTAGATTATCAATAAAGCTATGTCCTACCATATAGTCATTCTCGATAAAGCTATTCTGTAACGTCTCTGAGCAATCTATAATTTCTTGAAGATTTGAAAATACGAGTTTAATATCTTTATCAGCAAAAATATGCGGACTCTCTAAACAAGGCTGGAGGTATAGCTTATCAATAATCTTTAAATCGTGACAATATGCAGATTCGGTCGAAATTAATTCATTTATGACATTTTTGCGTTGACTGGTGTCACTATTAATACTTCGTATTGACGAATCAATGGAACTATCGGATATTCGAGATTCCGGCCTGTTTTCTGAATTTAAATTATTTTTGCTTTCAAGATTTCTTAAACTCTGCGTCCTATTCGGGACTAAAATAGGAACTGAGTTGGAAGCTGGAGGGAGAGAGTCTGATATTGAGCTCTCATTAGTGTTAGTTTCGTTACTAGCTTTTGATAAACTTGATGGGGACAGGACTGGATTGTATTGGGATCTTTGCATATTCGATTTATCTTGTGGGTAAAGATTGGAATATGGAGAGTTATTGTTTTTGGTATTAGAGTTTACTAAACTGGAGTAATTTGTTGTGTCGACCATAGTTGATGGTCTATTATTAAACTTATTAAGGTGGGAATTTGAAACTGCAAAATTGAGTGGCTGTTTTCTGAGCAGTGATTCTGATGTTTTTTGTCTTTCTATTTTAGGAGGGACTTTAAGAGATTGGAGGTTGGGTATTGATCGGTTTTCCTAAAATTAAAATAAGATAAATGAAATTTTAAATGAAAAGAAAAATATTACCTGTACTTTGGATAAATTTTCAAACATCATTCTAGATTGTTGAAAGGACATCGACCTGGTCTCAATATTTGAATCAGAATGTAGAGCGGAATCAGGTTCCCAACTACTGCAAGTGGGACTGGATTCGTAAGATGAATTATCCTTTAAAAAGCCCGATGAACTAGGTAGTGAAGAGCTTGGAAGACTTCTGACAGGTGAGATTTTAAGTTGAGAGAGTCTAGAGTTAATTTCATTTTCTACATTATTATTATTATTATTATAATTAGAAGAGAATTTTGCTCTTGAATTTGGTTCATTATTGTTCCTAAAAGTCGGCGGTAGATTTGGCAAAGGACGAGTGGGAGGAGAGCGGGTAGATTTGAATTGGGAATCCATTGAATTTACCAAACCAACTTGACAGTGATTATTAAAAATACAATGTAAATGTTCAATTGGTGAATTGAGGCTATTTGGAGTGTGAAGTTTATCAACCGAGCTCATCCAGAGGTGTAAAGATAAGCAGGGTGGCCAAAGATGACTGAATGTTTTGAAAAAATTGAACTATGTATTTTAGAATTTGGTTACTGTGAGTAGAATGCTGAATGTGAAATGTTATTAATTGATTAAACCCTTCTCCAAGCAAATTGACTTGTCATACGAATAAATTTCCCTTAATTGTTTTAATCTCTATTGGTCATAAATTAACATTCAATTCTCTTATTCAAATCTCCCCTAATCGATCTCAAATCAAAAAATATTTTGTTAATGTCTCACAACAGACTTTTAATACCAAGTTTATTTAATTATTTAATTATTTAATTCTTAGCTTTTATCAAATGATTCTATTGTACAATATATTTTATAAGTTATATTAGCATGATCATTATATTTATTATATGATATCAGCAATTTCCGCATTCTTAATGAATACCAAGATTCTTAATTAAACCTCTTTCTACTATTCGAGATTAATGTTAATTTTCTATTTGATCAACTAGCAAAATCAAAATCCACGTTAGTACTACATTTCATTGAAATTCTCTATTTATTAATCCATAAGCATCTTATATTTGATAACACATAAATGTAAATACAGCCATCTTAATGTTTTTGGAAAAATTAAACAAGTATTTAGAGATTAGTGTAAAATTATTATTAGTACCATTTAAATTGTATAGGGAGTACCAGCTATTAAATTATATTATATATAATAATCAATTACTTTGAAAAATCTTTACATATTCCATATAAATTAAATATGAATGGATTAGTTTATCCAAATGACTGATGTATTCCTGAGAATTGATCAACACTCTCTAATTACCAGTTTAAAATTATAATTCTATTCTAATTTGATATTCAAAAATTTTAAATTGGCAATATAATTAAAATGATTGATATAATGGTACTTTTTTGGTAGTATTTAAATAAAATTTATGATTTTATTATAATTTAAGCTTAAAATATATCTGTTATAATATTAATATCGTTTATTTATTTTATTCATTTTAAGGATCCATTTTTAAGTGAAATTTGGATTAGGTTGTCTAAAATTAGAAAATGATCCAAAAATTGAATACTATCAATTGAAATTGTGATAAATTAAAAATTTATAATACAAATAAAGCTATAAGGAATGGTTCCTTATTGATGCTATAAATATATTAAGATGAGTAGTATCCCTTAAGCTTTTGATAGTTATTCAATGGAATATTTCTATTATATTTGTAATATTTCTAGTAAAAATAATTGATAAATTTCAAATCAATCGGATTTGGGTTCCAAAACAAACAGTGAGAATAAGGTTTGTTTGAAGGTTAGGGAATATTAAAAAATATTAATATTCTGTTTCTATTTAGCAAGATTTCATTTAGTATATTTAGTCTTTAAATGAAAAACATTTTATATTCGGTATTGTTTTAATGGCCACATTATATTAAGTAATTATTGTATAACTTGTTCTATGTTGTTTATGGCTTTAGGATGCATGATTATGATATTTTCTGGTGACTACTATTTTGCGAATGCTCAGATATAAAACGAATAAGAAAAAAATATATTACTCCAAATTAATTATTATCAAAAACTAAATCACATTATTAAGTATATCGTTTCCAAGTTACGAATGATATTTAATTATAACATAAAAAAATTAATGACATATACGCCGATTGACTAATATTGTGAAATTTATTTTTAAAAAATTTAGAATTTTAAATTCAAATAATTTACCAATTACTATCAATTTTAATAAAAGATGTTAATAATTGTCAAATTGTTAAATGTTAAATAGTGTAAATTATAATATAAAATGACTTTATAGAAATACAATGGATATATAATTTATCAATTTTTATGCTGTAGATATCTATGATAGATAATTTGTCAAATGTATATAATACTGTTATCAAATCCCAATTAAATAGTTTTATCCTGAACTATATCGCTTTATTTGTTGTCATAAAGATTAATATATTTTCAGTATATTGCAGAATGACTAAGTTTATATCGATTAAACTTAATGCCATTGACAAACCATAAATATTTTACATTGAGTGATATAGTATGATAATGTTTGATACAGCTTCAACTGATAAAATTTAAGTAAATTGTGGCAAAAATCAATAGAGAAAATTACTTGTGATTGAAGTAATACAAATTAACAAAATGTTATTAATATATTGGACAGTTATGTGGTGTTTAAATAATATTATATATATTTTCATTTAGAATATTTAGTATTATTGTATTAGGTAAATTTTTTAATCTTGGTTGTTAGCGAATTTCAAAAAATATTCTCTTTTATTTAAATGAAATAGTATATATCCAAAAAGTCTGAAGGTTAACTAAATACTAAATACTAAATACTGATACGTATCAGAATTTTAACCTATTTTCAAAGATTCAATACCATTAGATGAAAAATCAATGAAATCATAACAAAAATATTCAAATAAAATAATTAGAATATCATTTTTTATATAATAAAAATTTAGGAAAAATATATAAGTTACAATAACCGATAAAGATATTGATAAAACTATTGTTTAAATAATAATATCAAATTTTTCAATGGATAAGTCATATTTAAAATTACGCCAAAGTGAAATTAGAATTAAAATATAGTTTAAATACAAAATTAAAATCTATAAGTAATATAAACATCAACACTTTTGGATAGTCTATAAACATATTAAAAACCATTCAATTAAGGCTATTAACTCCAAACTTATAATCTCTTAATTATAAAATATTTAAGATTGAATAGAATGAATTTGACTTATAAAATTGATGAAACAATAGATGAATTAAAATTGAAAAATGACCAAATTTGATTAGTAAAATTTGTACCCAGTATTATTATTTATTTTGTAATAATAATTTAAAACCTTAATGAATTATTATATAAATGATATATTTGAATCCATCCAATATTGAATTACATTAATATTATTATGCTCAATTTGGATTTAATTACGAATAAGTTAATATAATTTTTAAAAATAACTTAATATTTTTCATATTAATAATAAATTTATTACAGAAATATTAAAAATAATACTGAGTTTTTTTCTTGTATTCTGTTTATATCTTATGGAAGAAAAAATTTTGATTGTCAATTTACATGTTTAATAAATTAAAAAATTTCTTTATAATAGGAATGATAATTGGTTAATGTAAATTGATGGCAGATGATCATATGTATATTATGCTGATGTTATATCTATTAATAGTATATATATGAGTTAATATTTCAACAAAAATAATATTGAAATATTGGCTGAAAAATTAATTTTATTTTCAAATTTAACTGTAATTTATTGATGAATTAATTATTGATACCAAATTTCAATTTGTCTCAAGTTTTTAGACTAATTGAAAGAATGATAGATTAATAAAGTAAATAATAATAATAATAATCGAGTTAATGACTTAAATGGCTCAGTAGCATTTGGCCTATAAGCTAGTCTGTAAGATTGTGTTTGATTCTGATACTTTGATTTTTATATTCCTATCGATATTTATAATGAATATAGTCATTAACTCAAGAACCATTATTTTAAAGTTTAATTAAAATATAAAATGGATGCAGGTGATATTACAGTAATTTCAGCGAGTATGGGAGCTGCAACCATTCTCATCAATGCGCTGCTACTTCATTTCGTGCTAGGTAATGCCATTGATGACAAGCTCACTTTCCGTCTCCACCTCATTACAATTCTATTTGCGACAATATCTAGTGTGCTTATTACGCTATGGTCCATGAATGCCGCCGAGGATAACTCGTGGATTTTTTCAATTTTTGGCGGCTTCTTCTGGACTGCTTACGGTAATATGACATTTTGGATGTTTTACAGACAGACCAAATGTATTTTTGAAAAATTTTACGGAGTTATTTTTAAGGGTTTCGTGGTATCTTTTACATCTATGACCTTATTCACTACTATCGCTTTGGGCTTATTTGCAAAATATCCCGATTATGATCCATATATTAACACGAGCTTTGGAGGCGAAGCCGGTGTCATGATCTGGCTCGCAGTTGTTACAACTATATCTAATATTATGATGATTTACGGTCTACATCGTATTGCAAGCGAGTCGGAGAATAAGAGTTTGAATAGCTTGTTAATTAAAATGTGTGTCATTATGGTTCTTTTGCTCGTTCTTGATATTGGATTGGCTGTTGTTCAGTTCTTTGACTTTAGAGGTATTGGTTATACTATTCGAGGCTTAGTTTATGCTTTCAAGGTTCAGACTCAGTATATTTGCTTAGGTAAGGTTGAGCAATGTGTAACAATTTTAAAGAATGCTCAGCGGCCTGAAGTAGTTGAAGTTCCACATCCACCAAATTTCCAATAATTTTTAACATATTTTAATATTATTGTTATAAAGTTTTTTCTATAAATTATCATGATAGACTAAAAGGATAAAAATATACTTTATATTGGATCTAATATTGAAAATATTACCATTCCATTATTCATAATTATATTAGCTCTGTCAACAGTGAAAAATATATTACTATATTATAGATTCAATTACTAGTAAATTTATATTAATATCTTTGAATTATTTTAGTTATTAAAGTGATGTTGATTTTTAGTAAAAATATAGTATTTCAATTTGACAATAAATAAATTTAAAGCATTCAATGAATAAAGAAATATATTTAATAAACACTAAAATATTTTAAATCAATGAAATCCTACTGATACTATTTGATGTTTTCCAAAGTCAACAACCTCTTTTCACCATTGATTTTGTATTTAAAAACTAATTACACATTTTATTATGTTAAAATATGATAGTGATTTTATTGCTGACTAGCATAGAATTTTTCAGCCTTTGTGATGGTCGCAACGTTAGAATTGAGTTTGTTTACAGTTTCGTAATATTCATCAACAGGGTCAGAGTGATATACAATACCACCCCCTGCTTGAAGGTAAGCAATACCGTCTTTAAAGAGCATGGTACGAATAGCAATGCAAGTATCAATAGTGCCCGAGTAATCAAAGTGACCAACAGACCCGGCGTATACGCCTCTAGTCTCGCCTTCAAGCTCACGAATTAATTCAATGGCCTTGACTTTAGGAGCTCCTGAAACAGTACCAGCAGGGAAAATAGATCTAAAGGCATCGAAAGGGGTTTGATCTTCTCTTAAAATACCACTTACATTACTGACAATATGCATCACATGACTGTATTTTTCAATGTGCATGAGGGAGTCCACCTTGGTTGTCGTGGGTTTGCAAATACGATTAACGTCATTGCGGCCTAAATCAACTAACATAGTGTGTTCAGCAATTTCCTTGCGATCAGAAAGTAAGTCTTTCTCAAGAGCAAGATCTTCTTGTTCGGTTTTACCACGCTTGCGAGTTCCTGCAATAGGATGAGTATATACTTTGCGATCAGCATCGACTTTAACAAGCATCTCAGGTGAAGCGCCAACCACTTGGAAATCTTTGCAATCCAAGAAGAATAAGTATGGAGCTGGATTGACTTGACGAAGTTGACGATATACATTGAACGGATGCAAATCTGTAGGTCTAGAAAGTCTTCTTGAGGGGACAGCTTGAATAATATCTCCCTTAACAATATGCTCCTTGAGCTTGTTAACAAAGTATTCATATCTTTCCTTGTCTACATTTTCAGAGTATTCATTTCCAAGTTTAATGGGCTTTTGAGTAGGTAAAACGGTGGGAGCATTCACCAAAATATCAGCAATTCCCTCAAGACGAGTTTGGGCTAATTTGTATTGCTCTTGCAAATACGTAGCATCTTTCAAATCTCCCTTGATATGTGTGACAATTTTGATTATTTGGTAGAGATGATCGAAAATGACCAAATTATCGCAGAACATATGTAAACTTTCTGGTAATTTCAAGTTATCTTTGACGGGTTTATCGGTACGAGGTTCAAAGTATTTAATACAATCAAACGAAACGTAGCCAATAGCACCACCTGGAAACCGATGTCAATTCAAAAAAAACCATTAAATTGACTTTAATATATTACCTGTAAAACTAGGTAAGCTAGGAACATTGATAAATTTATATTGCTTTAAATAATTTTCTACAGCAATAAGAGGATCTCCCTGAATATCATGACCTTCTCCAGATGCAATAATATGATAAGGATCTAATTTTAATTAGTATGATTCCATCTTTAAAAATACTGTAGCTACTTACTACTTCCCAAAAAAGAATATCTACCAATTTTTTCGTTACCACTAACTGATTCAAATAAGAATGAGTAGCCCGTATCAGCACTCAGCTTGAGATAAGCAGAAGTGGGTGTAATTAAATCGGCGGAAATTTCAATATAAACCGGAACGATATTTCCTCCAGTATTATTATTTATAAGTTGCTGTAAATCTTGAAATTCGGGTTGTAATGTATACTATATACAAATTTAAATAAATTATTAAAATTATTAAATAAAATCATTTACTTACCATGATAAATAATAATTTTAACAGCTAAAGGTAGCTTTAACAAAATAAAAAATAAATTATTTAAATATTAAAAGGATTCTAACAGATTATATACTTAATCAATATTAATTTAAATAGTAAAAGTATTGACTAATTTACTCTAATTGATCACTTATATATATAAATACTTAATATTATCAAATCTTATAAATTGAGTATAATTTGGTAGGATTGCCTTAATAGGGTAAATTTATCGAAGTTGTGAAGTCACAAATTTATATTAATAAAAATTTCAATAATTAACATCTGGCAACTTGATTAAAGCAATTTTGTTTTCCTAATTATGAATTTGTTACTTATACCTAGTTGAATAGAATGTTTCTATTTAACTTGGAACTGTTGTGATAATGATTAATTATAACTGAACATTTTTCAATTTTTAAACTGATAGCTATAATCAGTTTATTGGAGGTTACTTTTTAGAATTGAAGATAGTTTAGTTATAGATTTTAATCTGTATTAAATTATATTGCTCTAAATTTTAAGCAATAACATATTTTGAAAATTAAATTTTCATATAATTTTAATATATAATAGATAAAAATAATTTAATAATATAAAATTGACTTACCTTTATTATTAATATTTTTTTCTTATACTTTTGGAAAACTTCAAATATATATATATATATATATATATATATATATATATAACAATTTTTTAAAATTAATTATTTAATTTAATTATACTTAAATTAAATAATAACCATCAAAAGTTTTTTATTTTAGTATTAGTAAAACTTAACTATAAACCCTATAAAATCATTTAAAATTTACAAGCAGCTTTTAGTAATAAAGTATTATCTAAATTAACAATTTATTGCTAGGTAAATTACTTTAAAGCTAAGAGAAAAATTATCTAAAACTTATTAAAATCTAAAAAACTAATTTTAATTATTACTTTTCTAATTATTAATAAAGTAAAAAAATATATTAAAAAGTACCTTTTTATTTTAATTAAAAAATTATCAAAATATTTTAATATTAATTACATAAGTATTTTATATATATTAAAGTTTAAATTAAAATTAATTAATAAAAATATAAAATAAGTACCTTATAATTTAATTAAAACTTAAAAAAAAGTTAGAATAATTATTGTTAAATAAAATTTACTAAAGTATAACTAAAAACCTAAGCTTTTATAGTAAATTATTATAATTAATGAATCTTAGATTCTTTTGTATAATCTTTTACTAAAACATAAATTAAAGTGTTAGATTAAGTTAAATCAACCCCCTCTATAAATTCCTTTAAATAAATACTTTATTTGTAAGTGTAGTGGTAGTTAAACTAATATAGTGTAGAGGAAGACTTAATATAAAAGTAGTGTGGCACAGAACATGGTAATATAATGTGGCTGTAGTGTGCAAGTGTAAACAAAGTTTAATTAAGCTTCAAACTAGGATGAGTCACTGATATATTAAGATTTATATTAGGTAGTGCCAATATCCTACAATATTAACAGAATATAGTCTTAATCTTAGAAATAGTGTAAAAGTAAAAATTGAGAGGAAAAAGAGGAACCTAGTTTATTAGATAATTTAATACTATTTATACAATTAATTTAACTATATAAGTATAAATTAATCATATAATTTATAGTTAATTAAATTATATAAAAGTATATATAAGAATTTAGAGAA